>ML821849.1:0-11206 GCA_009831015.1 Picea engelmannii
GTATTTTGGTTGAGGTACAAGTTGGGTACATGGTTGAGACAAGTAGTTGATCAGTTGGCACATACATGAGGTGTATAGTTGATGATGTTGGTACATATTGATGAGTCATAGTTGATGAGTACTTGACACATGATTGGTACATAATTGGTACATGGTTGGTTGCACTTTTTTATGGTACATGTTGATTACAGATTGTTTGGTATAGGTTGGCGCATGGTTGATGCATTTGTTTATGATACAGGTTGATTACAGGTTGAGGTACAGGTTGATGCATGGTTCAGGTTTATTGGTACATGTTTATAGCGGTATATCTCACATTGATAGTGTGACAGTGGTTCCGTCATTCTACTTCTACTTCAGGGCAGTTGGACGGGGTAAGGATAGGTGGTTGTAGCCACCTTCCGATTGTAGCCGGAGAACATAGGGGGTTGTATCCTCCTTCTGGTTGTAGCTAGAGACTTGGGGAGTTGGAGCTTCCCTTAGGTTGTAGCCTGAGAAACTAAGGGGTTGGAGCCTCCTTCTAGTTGCAACTAGAAAACAAAGGAAGTTGGTGCTTCCAATGAATGTAATTCTTCAAGACATATAAGATAAAGCATTTTGTGGTTTTATCCCGATTTGGGTTTCCATGTAAAACACTGGTGTACTGTGTATGTGTGTGATTGTTCATTTCTTATTGCTCATTATTGGATAATAATTCTACATTGATATAACACTTGGAATATTTGGAGAAAAAAAATTTTAATTGCGCTATTAGTGATTCACCCCTCCTCTCAGTAATCCGACAACATTATTCCTCTAAATGTGTTGGATCTAAGATCCTTCTGGATATATGGCAAGAGATCCATTCTCCTGCAAATACCCTTTAAAGCTTAACAGTTTAAACATATGTAAGTACATACCTCAGATAATATTTGCAGGTAGTGGTACCATCCGGTAGCAACGGTAATAATTATCAACCCTTTAAAACTTTAAGATTGACTACAACTGGTACTGCAGCTAATACTTCAACCGATACTACAACTGATATTGCAATTGATATGGCAGTTGATTCTAAAACTGCAACTGCAACTTAGAGTTTTATGAGGAAACACTAATTTTCCAAACTTCAAAATTTGAAATTCTGATCCAGGGAATAGATGCACTGGGCTGAAGCGAGTTTGCTGGATTTGTTAGATTTCAAAAATTTGAATTTTTTCCCCTTGAAACTTGACCTGCAGAAATATGGACTAGTACTTCTGGTATTGGTTCAGGTTTCCTGGTTTTTTTAGTTTTCTGGTTTTCTGGTATTTTGGTACTAGTCAAAACTAGAGTTTGACTTTCTGGAGGCTCTCCACTAAAACAGTGTGCACAAGATGCCAAAATATTCACTAGGGTAGGCCACACTTTTCTAGATGGTTTTTAGGAAAAAAATTATTTCCAATAAAAATCCCTAATTTTCTTGTACGACAATAGTGACGTTTTTTTTTATCCAATGAAAGGTTCTCTCTTCAACATGGCTCTGATTCCATGTTAATTTTTAGAGTTGTTATTAAGTCTCTTTTAAATTTACTAGATAACCATAACATAGGTAGTGTTAGCTCTCTATAAACTTCGTTCGACTGAGAAACAAATGACAGAGGCAACCTACAAACCAACTTTGAAATCCAAAACTATCCTTTCGTACCTGGAGAGGGCTCTCTCAGGAGACTTTGTCTCGGTACAGGATATGTCTTTGAGTTATCGGCTAGATTTAACACCTTTGAAATAATAAGTTCTGGTTATCTTGGCGCAAGAGAGTAAGACCTTGGGCTATGGAGTCGGTTCGAGAAAACGATAGAAACAAATGACTCAGTGACTAAACTTGAAAGGATAAAGGCTAAGCGAGCAATAGTCTTCAGTGCAAAATCGTTGTGCATGGTGGGAGAAAAAAATATGAAAGCAACTCGGAGCACCGTTGAGGATGAATTCAGAGTTAACTTAGAGGAAAATGGTTTGTCTAAATGGCGCAAATCCTAGGGCACTGTGCAGTGAATCCCAAGTTCAAAAATACGTTCCTATTTAGACAGAAATAGATATGAATAAAAAATAAAGGAAGTACGTACGTAAAGAAAGGAAACAATACATCCAACTGCCACAATTAGAATCTTTTCATCAAAGATTTAGGACTTTTGCATTAAATTTTGATTGAACTCAAACTACATTCAATAAACACTGTCTACATTGGTTTTTCAACCAACCTAGCTTACATTGAAAAGATAAAATATATAGGCAAGGGCGTCTCTTGGGATGCCCTGATCTCTAGCTACTATCCCTAGAATCTAGGAAACTGATTGTCTTTCATTCAATGACCTTTCGTATGACCTCTTTCCAAAAATAGAAACCAATTATTTTTGGTCGCGCCACAACTGCTTTTCTTCGCCACGGGGGTTTGCTTATCAACAAGGTTTCGTCATGGGGGAGAGTGATGTGTCGTTGCCTCCATTTGTCAGGATATCGCAATGATCAAGTGCTCTGTCAGATTTCCACCATCCACTGTAATGGTTCTGATTTCAGTCGCCTACTCATTTACTAAGGTGTGTACGTGGCAAGTGACTGTTGACTGTCACAGTCATTACCAAAATGACAAAACCGCCCCAGGGAAACGCTTTCTCCAAAACTATTGAGATCCATGCCATGTTTGAGAATATAAAAAATGAAGTTATTTAATCATGCTTCTTCTACGTGCTAGCAAGGTCTACGCGGACTTTCTCCCTAGTCATTTTGCATTCTCTGAGATGATTCGCCTTCCTTTCTTCCAACAAGCTCTGTGTTTCGTGCATCTGTACAATTGTATCTTGCACATCTCTAAGTTGTCTCTTGAGCCACACCACATTTCCTTCTCGGCCTTGTGATACTGACACTTCAAGGGTCTTTGTGGCTAATTGTCATCTCAATTCCTTGTTTTCCTAGTAAAGTTCGACGATGGTGAGTTTCACCTGTTTCAGCTGCTAGGAAGGCCCTCGAGCATCTGCTCCTCCAATATCTGTCTTCCTTGTTCTGCTCTAGTTTTCTCGACTCATACCTTGGGCAGGTTCCAGCTGAATAGTGCACATAAGTAATTATTCGGCAACTAATCTTGCACGTGGTTTGCACGGTACTCAGGCTTCCCCAGTTTCTTTGTTCTTCTTTGGCTTGCCCCTTCTCCAGGGTATTTGCTACTAGGGGGGCATGGATTCCTGCACAGTCTTTTACGCTACAACCTTTGCACAGTTTGGTATTACCTTTTCTATGGATAGAGAGAGATCTCCTTTTGGATCCTTGGGGATGCCCATTGTGAGCAAGAACGAATCCGAGTTACTCCCCAATCGTCTTAACTCTTCAACTATCAACAATTTAATAAGCGAGACATGAGATAGTTTCCTTTTTATTTATCCACTTTGTCTTGCACGCTACTTACCATCTCCCGGAGACTCTGGTGTAGAAAAAAGGGTAGATTCAATGGTCTCTTCCCTATGAAGTGCATCAACAATCTAATGTGATGTGAATGTATCTTGTCGAACCTCCCTTCATAGGTGAAATATTTCCTAATTACTCTAAGCGGTTTCTGTAAAGGTTCCTGAAAGTGTCTGCTCGGGACGCTTGCCTTGACCTTCCATCCTGGAAAATCTCGTCTGATGAAATATTCATAGAACTATGTGCCCAAAGGCATTCCCTTAGACCATCTCTCATTGCATGGAGGGATCTATGTTGTGGTTAACACAGTTTCCTCGGTTACCTGAAAAATGACACCAGAGATCACTACATGAGATCCATCGAAACAGAGAGCCAACTGCTTGGCTAGCCTTATATTGAATCCTTGAATTTTCATGCAAAAGGCCATGCACACGAATGTTTTGAAGGACGCTCTGACCTCTGGTTATTCGTTGATCAACATTAAGTTCTGGGGCTCAGGCCTAGTGCCTCTATTGCTTCACACGCTCCTTCTTATGATTTGGGAGGTTTCCATGGTTCAACTCATATTTATCCTGCATGCGACAGATTAGGCATGGGCCCAAGGAGGTGATCCTGCTCAACTTGGGCTTGTGAGAGAAAGCTACACACAGTGCATAAGTCTGATTTGTGAATAGAATGCATTCAGAACATCTGGAATTTATAACAGAGAAGGCAGGAGGTGGAATCATGCCAAGGAACACTGAATTCATGGTGATTGGATGTTTCGAAATGAACTGCAGGTTTTCCATAGCACATACGTGTATGTAAAGTACAACTGATAAGGGTTGCAGAGTATACATGATACGAATGATGTGATTTTTTATTCTTCCAGCCTTCATAATGAGTCGATGATGGTTGTTTCACTTGTCAACGTGACTTCTATTAACAACTTACCTTGACCTCAGGAACGTAGAAACTCCCTTTTTGACATGACCTGACTCTTTGGGAACAGACTCGTACTATTTACACATGTTTTAACTCTGACATTCCCTCCTGAATCCAAGGGCCAACTGGCCACTTGCTGACTTCGACCCTTTTGTTGTTCGGTACCCGACCTTACATGCTTTAACACATGGGCCATAACTCGACTAAAATCGACTCTAATTGAAAATAAAAACGGCGGCGCTAACATCTGGCTCCAACGGGGATGCTATCCTCCCAGTGAGGTAGCAAAGAACAACAGACCAGGTGCCTGACCATTGGGCCTTATTCGACTTCTATACACTGAAATATGACAAACAAAAACACAACCTAAACCTATCGATGCAGTTTCTAAAGGATTCAGCATAAACTTAGGGCCTTCACTTTGGGCTTCAATTTTTTGCTGACATACTGACTCGACAAAAAAATAAAACAACTATTTACAATTACATGTGACTTAAACGAACTTTATTTTACTAGATA
This sequence comes from Picea engelmannii, assembly GCA_009831015.1. Taxonomy (NCBI): domain Eukaryota; kingdom Viridiplantae; phylum Streptophyta; class Pinopsida; order Pinales; family Pinaceae; genus Picea; species Picea engelmannii. The sequence goes on from ML821849.1 coordinate 4,855, forward strand.
GTGTTTGATATATCTGTAGTTTACAGGCCCCCAACCAACGCACTCTCCATTTATTTCTTCCAAAAAATAAACATTATTTCCGCGATATGCACCGATTTTGAATGGACCCATCCAAAGATTATCAAACTTTTTGTGCTTTCCTTTATCTTCATTTCTCGCATCCCATTTCAACACCAGATCCCCCAACTGAAAGTCTTCCTACTTAGAGTTCTTTTCAAAGTTTTTCTTCATCCTCTCCTGGTGGAGTTGTGATCGATTGTACACGTGTTCCCTCATCTGTTGTGTATGGATCAACTGATTTATTCTCCTCTGCGTGTTGTTTGGCTCGACCTCGTGCTCTTGCAACGATTTTCAAACGGGCAACCTCAGTGAGGTGAAGAAAATTTCATCTACATCGTATACAATCTAGAATGGTGAGGTCGAGATGGACTTATTGGTGGAAACCCTGTCTACCCATAGCGCGTAAATAATTTTTTTGTGCCAGCCCTTCTTGTTGTCTTGCAGGAGTCTCTTGATGATCTCGGTCAATATTTTATTTGACGATTCTTATAACCCATTTCCTTGTGGGTAATACGTTGTGGAATTCCCCAGGGTTATATTGTAATTCTGCCAAAACTTCTCCATCTTCTTGGACTTGAATGTGGCAGCATTGTCTGTTATGATCTTGACAAGGCATCTGAATCTTGACAAGATGTTTGTCTCCATAAATGGGATGATGATTTCATCGGTATCTTGTTTCATGGGGATACCTTCTATCCATTTCATGAAGTAGCCCGTGGTCGTGAGTATCCATTTGTGTTACACTAAGGATGGAGGATTTATTTCCACTATGAAATCCAAACCCCACTGCATGAAAGGTGCTTCAACTAAGATTGGTTTTAGTGGCAGGGGCTGCATCTTTCTTCTTACATCGAAAATCTGACACTCGTGGCAACTAGAAACTTCTTTTTATACGTATGTGAAAATAATATTCCAATAGTAACCTGCTCTTAGGATTTTGTGTGTGGTGGTTTTCTAGTAGTGCTGTCCTCCGCAATCGCCTTTGTGAAATTCCTCGATAGCTCATTTTGCGTCGTTTTCCAGCAAATAGCTCAACAATATCCCTCCAGGATATTTCTAGTACATTGAGCTATCCAACATGCAGAGCCTGATGACTTTGAGCTTTAAAAATCTGGCCTTGGTCTTACTTAAACCCTATTGAGTCTCGGAATTGTCGCATTTTCATCCTCTTTTCCATTCACCATTCTTCACATTTATCCATATTCTACCACTCCATAAACCATTCATTAATACCATTTTCATAATTAAATATGGGTTTAACCTTATTATTTTCCAAATCATTTATTTTAGTATTAAAAGGGAATTTGTGCTTAAATATTAGAAAATTGACATGTTTTCATATATATCTCAAAATTGTGTGAGCTTTGTCATGTGTAGGAATATGTGAAGGATTAATTCAAAAAGACTTCTTGAATACTTCCTCCACCATTTGAATATTTGAGGAGATAATTCAAGCCTATTCCAAGGAGAATATCATGGAGATATAGATAAACATATCTTATCCAAGATATATGAGAGATATGTGTGAGGATTTGAAGGGATCATATTTTGTAATAATGAGAAATTGGTTGAGAGAAAAGTGGAATTGTAATTATGATGTGTTTATCTTCTTTTCAATGCTCTCATGTATAAAAGAGAGTGTCCTATCTTCATGAGGTGGGGGGGAATTATTATGATGTAAGATTGATTCTTGAAAAGGAGAGAATTGTTATGATGTAGATTGGATTCATGAAAATAATATTTTTGTAAACCTACTTGTTGAAGATTAATGCAAGTTCGAATTCAGTGATCTTTTGTCTTTTAGAAGTTAACATCTGTTGATTTAAAAGCTTCCATGTTGGCATCGACAAGGGCCACCGATCCAACTTGGTAAGCTCATTGTAAATTGTTAGTGTAGATTTTCATTTCATGTACCTATTATGTTGAATTCATGTTATTTTGTTTTGATTTCACTATTCAAATTTGTTGCAAAGTGTGTCAACACAGGAACAATTGGATCTCCATATTTCACCATACACAAGATTTAGTGGAGCATCCCACTACACTTAGCTTTCTTTTCCAGAATTGATTAGGTTACACCTTGCTAACACATGCACAATCAAAACCTCCATCTCTCACCCTACATGCACCTATAATGGAATGTTGTGAATGTGCAAAGTGTTAATTGTTGTTTTTTTAGTTGCTCCAGGAGATAGAATCAAAATTAATATTTTCCTTTTATGAGCCATCAATGAACAGGTCCATCACATGAGCAAGAGCTTATGCTTTCTTATGAGTTTTGCTTCCAGCGTTCGAATTGTGTGAAGATTGTTATTTTTAAAAGTGTGTTGGTTTCTAAATGGTTTTCTTATCTAATATATACTAAACAGAGATAGGAACCTATATGTTATTGACACATATAGTGTATCAACTCTACTGATTATGAATCATGGTTGATAATTTATGTTTGGTAATATGTTATGCATATAATTGCACCAACATTTTGGCGTCATTGTGGGGGAGTTGTAAACAGTAATTGGTAGTATTTGAATTAGATTACTTTAATGATTTTGGATTGGTTTTATGGACGACCTAAGGGCAGAGAGAAGACGGTAAGACGAGAGGTAAGAACCTGTGCATCCACTTTAGTGGGGTTTCTCCAAAGTTAGGTTGTCCTCTCCCTTTTATGCAGAAGTGTGTTTCTCCTTATTTTATGCAAAAGTGTGTTTTTATTTATGCAAATTTAGTTTTTATTTATGATGAGATAACTTGTGCGAACCGATAACCTAGTGATAACAGGGTCCCAGTAACACAAGGAGTTCAAGTTTGGTGTGTTTTATTTTTACAAATAGTTTTAATTTCTTAGTTTTAAAATTCAAATCTTTGATGATAAATCATTCTCCTTTTCCAATATGGTTTAACTATGAGTATAAGCTTGGAACATCTCACTCAGATCCTTGCAAAGGTCGGGATCTCCTCTTCTCACAAAAAGGAGATCTTGACAACAACCGAGGGCTTAATTACTCCTCTAACAACAAACGATGAACCAACATACAATGAAGCCTGCACATTTAATGAAGAACAATTATGCGAGCAGGAGGTTGAGGAGGACAATGCAGAGCTGCAGCATGATATGAGCAAGACAAATTATTCCTACAAAAGCCTTATCGAATGATGGTTTCAAGGGAGAATGAGGTTAAATCTGTTTAGCTTTTCTTTATATTTTGTTAAATTATAGTTTCAAGAATTAATTCCACACGGTTATGTATATTTTTTATTGTCAATTGCAAAATTCACAGTGAACGTATTCTTATTACTGTTGCGCTTATGGTTACATTGGAAGTTTGACTACACGTAACAAATCTCTAATTTTTAATTAGTGTAGTGTAGGTAGGACTTTATTTTCAAGTTTTTAGAATAAGTATGCTCTCCTCCGCGCTTCATGCGATCGCGAGGATCAGAAAGTAGGATGACTATGAAGTTTCAAGAATGATAAATTGTTGACAATAAAAAAATTCTCAATCCAATTGTTCAGCTTCAATTTCAAATTATATATCTCCATTTGCTAAACAAAAAAAATTCTTTAATTTTTTAAATTTCTCTTTTAAATCTAGGAATAATACAAAATTAAAATAAAAACTAAAAAAAATCGTTTCTTTGTGTTAAACGAGTATTCTAATTTTATTTTTTATTTAGGAATGCAAATTAAAACATAATCTTTACAAAAATAAAAATAAAAAATAAAAAATAATAATAAAAACCAACACAAAACGTTTGCCAGAAACGCCTCACATAGAAACATTTTGAGAAACCTAACTAAGTTATCCATAAACGAGTTATCTGGACAGTAGGGGGGGGGGGGGTTTGGAGCTCTTGACATTCGAAGGCAAGGAGAGAATTCATGTCGTTTCTTCTTGTCCCTGCAAATAGACCCGTTCGTTCTCAGGCACCATGATCTGATTCATATTTCTTCAAAACAGACAAGGAAAGACCCACCTTTCCAAATACTACATCCCACTTGAAGAATCAGAGAAACATAAACTCGAATATGAGGTGCATTGGCCTTTTGATTTGATTGGAGAGTGTAAAGCTTCAAGCTTAAGATAGCACAAGAAAGTATCAAAGTCGTTCAATGTCCAAGAACTATGAAGAATAGGTAAGAACCGACAGTGTTGATCCTTCAAGTAAAATGCATTCAGATCCTTGCTAGCAAGCCAAACTTGGCAAGAAAGGGAAAGACCCTAATTCATTTGTGATGGAGTTTGTACATAGTTGTTGATGGCTAGAAATTAAACCTTTGATCGAAGAATATAAAAGCACGTACCAATAGATTTATTTGTTCGAGGACATGAATACATCAACACGCAAAGGCAAAGCATGGCGTCTCTCCTTATAATTAGTTTACTCGGCGATTGTTTGTTGATGAACCTCATCTTATCCATATGCACAATTTGACAGTTTTAGAGCCGGACTTACATTTAACATGTTCAAAGAAGGTGGGATAGGGAATCATGGTATATTGAGTATCAAACACATGTTGTATATGGCTTATTTATTGATAATTTGGAGGACTTCCAGCATCAACTGGAGTGTTGCAGGGGTTTTACTTAGCTTTCCCAACTGTGGCAATGATTTTGTTCCATACCCTTTGAGCACCAATGATGGTTGTAGCCAAGATACCCTTATACAACACAATGAAATGATTGAACCCAATCGACTACTCCTGCATCTTTATCTGTACCTAAATCCTATGCTCCTGGTTTGTCTTCATATCAATCAAAAACCTATCCATCGCAGCATCACCATCAGCAGAATAAACTTGGTATTCCCTTGCTACCTATGCCAGATAAGTTGTTGACCTAGTACTGGTGAATAATGTCAGCAATCCACCAACATCAGAGACAATAAGCATATTCAGATTCACTTGATCCAGCTGATGAACCCATTTCAATTGATGACCTTGAACCACAAGCAATAGAGGGATTATTTTTTTTTAATTGATCGACGACCCACCTCGATCAGGGTAGGCATTATGTTTGCTTAGAAAAGATTTTTTCAAATTCTCAATTGACTTAGCAGCATCCGTAGTTTAAGCAGCACTTGTTTCACTTGGCTTTGTTTACCCCGTAGCGTGTGAGAATTCACCTTGATTCCTTTCATATAGAAAATGAGCCACAGGGGCCTCAATGGAAATGATATAACTGACTACGCGATGAGAATTAGATATAATTGCAGAAGTTTTGTTAAAGTTTAAGCTATTATTAGGTTACCTTTCTATTTACTAGATAACAATAGCATAGACAGGATCATTGAGAGAAACACAATCACAAGAGTACACAAACATGTATCCTGGGAAACCCTCAAGGGGAAGAAAACCAAGAAAAACTTCCTTAATATAGATAGCCAATACAATGCCAAGATAGTGAACCAAACAACACATAAATTCTTCTTCCAAGGATGCACCTCTGTCTCTCTTCCTTCTTCCGGAAACTGGTAACTGCAGCTTCCTTCAATACTTGTGAACTATATGAGTGAGCTAAGTGTGTGTCTAAATGAGGCGCTGGCCTCTCCTATTTATACAATTCTGGCACGTGTGGAAGTGTCTCTTCACTGGCAGGGCTGACTTCTTCTTTTGGGTGGTTATAACCACCTTTAATATATTATGGGGCCTCTTTAATATATTCTAGGGCCGACTTCTTATTTAGCCTATTACAATTAGGGTTTGACCAATCCGCAAAAGGAGATTTAGTCATTTGCAATACCCGACATGATCAATCCACAAAAGGGGATTGATCTAATCAATAATAAATATATTTTATCTTTATCCACAAAAGGGGATAAGAATATTATTTGCAGTTACACAATATTTTAACACTCCCTCTTAACAAGAAGGATATTCTTTATCTTTTGACACGTCACTAAATGTCAACATCAGTTGATGGGCGAAATTGACCGTCCGTCAACTGGAAGAGCGAGTCCGGTTCGGGGTTGTCTAAATAACCCAAGTCGTTTGGTGTAACTCGTTCTGACGGGTTTAATGGCTCTATTAGCCAATCTAAGAATCCTAAAAGAAACAAATAAAAGAGAGAAATAACTAACTAATTACTAAACACTATATATATGTGTGCATATGCTCTAATGTAACTGTAATTATTGTATTGAAGCAGAAGATATACAAGTCTCATTTATTTACATGATTTACAAGATGCAAGTTTTAATCGAAACTTACGAAAATCAATGGAAAAATGATTGCTTCTAGGAAGTAGATAAATAAAGCACATAAAAATATTTATTGTTTTTCTTTTATAAATTT
>ML821849.1:44197-57511 GCA_009831015.1 Picea engelmannii
TCATCAACTATGACTCATCAATATGTACGAACATCATCAACTATACACCTCATGTATGTGCCAACTCATCAACTACTTGTCTCAACCATGTACCCAACTTGTACCTCAACCAAAATCCCTCATCAATTTCATCATCCAAATATTATTTGTAACTCTGTAATAAAACTGGTATATATGATCACATACCTACAAACCTTCTTTAACTTTAACAACAAGACACTAGCATTTTCATCAAACGTTTATTTAGTCTCACAAGACTAGTTTTGGATTATTCAACAACCCTAACTTGAAATAATCATAAATTTGTACCTATAATGAATAAAGATATGAAACTGATACACAATGTTATTCAATGTGTTTTATGCAATTCTTCTTTGTATCACTACTTGGAACCTCTAAGAAAAGGAGTTATGACAAAAATGGCACACCTTGCTGAATTCTGACTTATTCTAGAGAGCGACCTTGTAGAGCATGCCCCACATGGAATATTTTTTGAATTGATCTGAAACTGTTACACAACATACTACAGACTTTACTCTAACCAACACATTTTGTCTTACTAAATTTGGATTTGTTATGAAAACGTTATGGCCTTTTTACCCAAAACACCTTAGAAAGCATCATCAAAAGAATTTATCCTTCCTTGAATTTCGGCCTTCTTTTCTTCACTTTCCTTAGAAATTAGGATTAGATGTCCTTTGGTTACCTCAGACACCTACATGTATTCAATATTCTCAAGTGTGTCTTAAATGAGAGAGCCTTGCCTCTTATTTATACTCTCCAAGTAGCTTCCTTAAAAACATCTTCTAGGTCACTTTGTCCACTTTCCTTATTTTAGGGTTAACCCACTTCTAATTTCTCCATTAAATTTATTATTGAATTAATTTATTTTGTATTCACTTTGAATTATAGTATAGTCATCGCTTTATTTTATTATTTACCTTTTAAAATCTCTTAAACCACTATGACTACTTTGACGTTTTGGGGCTTCTAGATGACATATGAGGGTCTTCCAACTTTGTAAGGCCATAACTCTCAAACCGTGAGGATTTATGTGACGTTCCACATACCACAAAAAATGGAATGACATGTAATATCCATATAGAATAGTATTACCTATAAAATATATCAAAACTCATACTTTTATCCATCAAACAAACTTGGGTCCATTACCCAAACCTGGGTTCTCCAACTTCTCATGGCCATAACTCTCTAACCGTGAGGAGTTATGTGAAATTTCGTATACCACCAGAAATGAAATGACAAGCAATATCCATATAGGATAGTTTCACTAAAAAATTCACTCGTGTTCATCTCATTATTCCACAAATAAGCATGGGTTCTCTAACAATACTTCTAGGATAATTCAATCCGCAAAGTGTCTTCCCGTGAGGGCTTTCACCATAAGGGGAACAATTTGGATTTCATCCATTTCTACTTATTATCAACCATGATAAGAAAATAACGAGTCATATTTACATCAAACAATATTGGGTCCATTACCCAACCTTTTTTCTATGGGGATTTCTTCAAGGGTTGACATCAATGACAACCAACCTTAATCAACAAATGCATCCTAGGTTTGATTATTGTGATTTTCATCTATTTGTTATAACATTGTTTTTACCTCGTGAACATCTATGTTATATGTTGAAATTATACTAACCATTGGTCAAAATGATCAAGGTTGATTAAAGTTGAGTTTATAGAGTTTATTATCTAAATTAGATTTATGTCAAGATAACATATTGTCTTAGTATAGAGGATAGGTTGAAGAAAAGACTTGTCATCTTGAGTGAAGGACATTCATAAGAAAAGAAACAACACTCACTTTTGAAGACAAAGAATTCAGGGTCTAGGTTTGATTGATTAAGTTGATAAGATTCAAACTTGCACATATCAAGTTTGATAGCTACCTCATAGTTGAGATAGCATACTTGGTAGCATGTGGACATATTGAGATAAATGCTTATTGTGAGCATTCACGAGATATAACTAACATCTCCTCCAGGAGAAACTTCTAGGTTTGTATCTAGGTTACCACGAAGGAATGAGTATTCACAACACTAGAAGAGTGTTTCTCTCATTATTGTATTTCTTACTTTTAACCCTTGTTGCAGGCAGGTCACAAGTAATAGCTCTAAAGGAGATTTTGTGGTGATTGTTCTCTCTTTTGCTTTATTATTATTATAAAGAGTATTATTATTTTATTTTATTGTTCCTGTTTCGAGCAGGTCACAGGTGCCCTAAGGAAACTACAATGAAGTTTGTAGAAGGCAACATATTAAAACGAGACATGAAGCAGACTATCCAAGTTGTGTACATGATGGTATACATCCATGAATAAGAAGCTACTTTTGAGAAACAAAGTATCTCATATGAAGATTGATCATAATGAGAAGAAGGCTCCAAAGATGACTGAACATTAGACTTGGTCAATGAAGCCACCTTGACAAGAAGAAAAATTCATTTGAATTATTACTCATCTTTTCATATTAAGACTTGGTATTCAACGCCAAGTATATCCTGTATAGATGAGGAAGTCCTTGTAGACTTAGAATAAATCAACAATCAGAGCAAGCCTAATATCAGAAAGGATCAGATGGAGAGACATCTTCTGGGACTGGGAGACAGATGACATGAGTTGAGAAGACTAGATTCAGAAACCTCCAGGAGACATTAAATTTACTGGAAAGATTTCCTTGTTTCAGTAACAGAGAAGTAAGCCAATCAAAAGGATTGGGTTATGGATTTTTCCTTGAGATGAGAATGAAAGTCAATGATGATTTCCAAGATTGATCTAATAGATCAAATATGTTGTATATGTACAAGCCTGATTTGTGTCTAGAGGATTCTCCCAGCAAGAGGGAGAAGACTATGACGAGACACTTACTCCAATTATTAAAGAAATAGTTCCAGTACTCATGAAGAAAAACAAAAAAAAACATGATTATGAGATTCAGGGGGAGAAATCCCTATATTTGAGAGTGAGTTATCTCAAAGTGCCAGTTGGTGAAATACATTAGTCGGGCCATGGAGACAAGACTACACTAGCAAATAGAGTTACCTCCATGAAAGAATAAGAGATACTTTCAGTGCCAGTTATTGAGCCGCTCTTATTTCAAGATGGAGTTGTTGTCATGATGGAGTAGAGGAATTACTCTCATATTTCAGTAGTCACAGTGAGAATGGAGAAACCATTCTCAGCTTAAGAGCAACTACAAGTGCATAGTCCCAGTTCCAGAGGAACAGTTGCAGAGAAAGCAGAGGACATACTCTCAAGTAGTGAGATAGATAGTGCTTTGCAGAAATCACATAGAGCTAGCACATGATTGTGCATATTAAGATGGAGTTGAAGAAAGTATACCAAGATGGTACAATGTGATGTGAAAGATTGTATTTGAATATTGAAGATAGTAAGACTCATGTCTGCAAGTTGAAGGAAGCTCTGTATGTTTTGAAGCAAGTTCCTAGAGCTTAGTATGGCAGAATTGACAATTTCCTGATGAACTTGGGATTTACCAAGAGTAAATTTGATTCTAACCTTTAATTCAAGGTTATGAATGATCAGCCATTGATGTTGCCACTATATGTAGATAATTTAATCTTGACAGATGAATAAAATCTCATCACAGGTTGCAAGAAGAAGCTCGCTATAGAGTTTGAGATGAAAGACCTAATGCATTATTTCTTAGTTCTTGAGGTTTGGTTGAGCCTAGAGAAGATCTTCCATAACCAAGGGAAGTATGAAGTTGAAACATTGAAGAGGTTTGATATGTGAGTGTAAATCCATGAACACACCCATGGAAACAAAGTTGAAGCTCCTGGTTGATACTTTGTCAGAATTGGTTGATGCTACACTGTACAAACAAATCATTGGATCGTTGATGTATATGACGAATACCAAGCCATATATATGTTTTGTTGTCAACACCTTGAGTCAGTATTTGGTAGAGCACAGACGTGTTCATGTTGTAGATGCAAAACATGTGATGAGATACCTTAAGGGTACATTGGAATATTGTCTATGTTATAATGGAGATCGTGACTTCAAAGTGATTGGTTATACTGATTCAGATTGGGTTGGAAGTGTTTTTGACAGAAAGAGCACTTCAGGATGTTGTTTCAGTCTAGGTTCAGCCATGGCTTCATGGCAGAGAAGGAAGTAATCCAATATTTCTCTCAGCACGACAGAAGCGAAATACATTGCAACATGTTCCACCAGTTGTGAAGCCATATGAATTTGGATGTTGTTGACAGATCTGTTTGATCTAGAGATGGAAGCCACCATGATCCTATGTGATAACCAGAGTTGTATAAAGACGATGTGTTCCATGATGAGTCGAAGCACATAAATATCTAGTATCACTTCATTCATGATATGATGCAGAGGGGAGCTTTGAAGCTCCAATATGTTGGCACAGATGAGCAGGCTGCAGACCAAGCCCGTGTCTCGTATAAAGTTTAAATACTTTCGAGACAATTTTGGTATAGTCCGAAAGGAGCTCCCTTGAAAGGGGGAGTAGTGTTGATGATACTATGGTATATTGACCAATAACAAGTAGCTCGGTTAGGATTTTATATCCTAGGACATTGATCATCCTTGGATACATTTCGAAGGTCCGTAAGGACAAGCTGTTAGAGTACTTGTGCATGTATATGCTAGCTTTGGTCAATAGTGGTAGCTCCGTTAGGATTTTTATAATCCTAGGGAATATTATGATTCCTAGGAAGATCTCGAAGGTCCGATAAGGATGGTCTGTCAAAGTACCATGTGGTAGCTCAGTTAGGATTTTATATCCTAGGGAATTTTATGATTCTCAGGAAGCTCCTTAGGGACTGTCAGAGTACCAAAAAATATTGTTGCACCTGCCTCATTCTGTTGCATATGATGTTGATGATGTTTTTCCAGCCTCGTGTTGATGATTTCCAACCTCATGTTGATGTTGATATTGTTCTGGCCTCATGTTGATGATTTCCAACCTCGTGTTGATGTTGTTTTTTCTCCAGCCTTGTGTTATTTTGATGATGTTGTTGTCAATGATGTATCAACCTCGTGTTGATGTTTTTGTTGTTGTTGATACTATATCAACCTTGTGTTGTTGATGATGTTGTACCAACCTCATGTTGGTGATATTTTCATAATATTTATTTTGATACTTCAACTTCTTATTGAAGATGATGATGATGATGCCACTTCAACTTCTCGTTGAATATGATGATGATGATGCCACTTCAACTTCTTGTTGAAGATGATGATTCTACTTCAGCTTCTTGCTGAAGATGATATTACTTTAGCCTCATGCTAAAGAATATGATGATGTTAATTTAGCCTCACACTAAAGATGATGATGATGTTACCTTAGCCTCATGATGATGAGGATGATGATGCTACTCCAGCTCCATGCTATGAATGATAATGATGAGAAAAAAATTCGATGATTTATAGATGTGCCAATCAATGTTCCAAATTTTGTTGATGTTGTTTCCCTCTCTCTCTCCTGATGATGTTGTGTTGAGTTGTGTTTGTAGAATACCCTTCTTGTTAAGGGGGAGTGTTAAAATATTGTAACTACAAAGAGTATTCTATTTATTATTGAGTCATTTTCTTATAGATCAATCCCCTTTTGTGGATTGATCATGTCGGGGATTATGTATGACCAAATCCCCTTTTGTGGATTGGTCAAACCCTAATTATATCATGCTAATTAAGAAGTCACCCCCCTGGGCCTAATTAAAGTGGTTATAACTACTAAGTGAAGAGGTTGGCTCTGCTTGATGAAGAGAGACCTCCCTATCACTTGCCAACTAGTATAAATAAGTGAGGAGTGTTCTTCATTTGTTCACTCACTCAAGTCACTCATCTAGTGTGTAAGTTTGAAGGAAGTTGCAGTTGTCCGAAGAAGAAGAAGAGATAGAGTCACATTGCTCAATCTTGGAAATTATCTAGTGTTTTGGGTTATTGTCTTGGTATTATATTGGCTATCTATATTAAGGATTATTTTGTTGGGTTTTATCCCCCATGAGGGTTTCCCAGGATAAATGTTGTGTATCTTGTGATTGTGTTTCTCTCAATGATCCTACCTATGCTATGGTTATCTAGTAAATTGAAAAGAAACTTAATAGAATCTCTAAAACTTAACATCTGGTAGATGCGTGAGATATTCATCTCCTGGATAACCTTTTCTTATAGATGAATATGCCAAAGAAGTCAAGAAAGATCCCAATGGAGAATTCGTCTCCATAGAAAATAATAAAGTAGAATTATAATACTCCAAAAGAAAAGTCGGCCCACAGGGAAATTACAATCTTCCAGAAAAGACAAGTCGACCCCACTGGAAATGTTCATTGTTCAGATTAGTATAAATATAAGCCTATCCTTCTCATTTTGACATAATCAATTCGGGTCTGATATATCTTTGTAGCAGTTGTAGGTGTCCTAATCTGAGGCAACAAAGGGGCCTAGTCTGGCTAAGTTTGAGTCATATTTGGGTGCACTTGTAGCAGCATATATATATCTGTGCTTGAACAACAGTTTGGTCACACCTGTAGACAATGTTTGGGCAACATATATTTTTGTTCTTGAATAATAGATTGGGCACACCTATAACAATAGTTTTGAGGCAACAAAGTGACATATATAAAAAGTTGATTTATGACAGTTTGAGACAGTGATCTGAGCCATCATTTGGACAATAGTAGAGCCATCTCATTGATAGTTCTAGAGTGCATATCTCAACATAAAAGATAAGTACTTGTTATCAAGGATTATTTCTTGTTGGTTTACTTTACTAGATATAACTAGTTCATGGTTATATTGTATTGACATTGATCTTCTCTATAATAAAAGGCATTGGGATTTCTTCCCTTATGTAGAAGGGTTTCCCAAGATAACTACTATGCTCTGCTCGAGGGTGGCACTTGAGGATGCCTATGGTTGGGTGAAAATGGTGTAACATTGTTTATGGAAAAATGAGCAGACCCATTTTTGTAATTTGTGCTTGGTTAATCTTCTTGAGATCATGATTATTTACTACAGTTGTGAACTGGTCTAGTATTCAAAATCTCAACATATACTCCTCCAAGATTTTAGATAAGAATAACCATGAAACAATAAGAAACAATATGCAGAAATTTCCTTACCAATTCCAAAAGATAACAAGTTAAACTCTCTTTAACCAAGTATATTCCACCACAATACCAAGACAAACATCTAAGAGAGATAACACACCACTTTCCTTCAAAAGACAAGTAACTGGCATCCATAAGAGCACAATAGAGAGAGATATGTGAGTTTCCCAAGAGGGGCGAAAATTTCAGCCATAAACTATGTAATTATCAAGTGTGTTATATATCAAATGAAAGTGACAAGGTCCTTATTTATACATGACCTTGTAAAACCAATATTTCCACTTATTTTAGCGTAAAACACAAATTAAAGAGGGAGACCTCCTCAATTTTCCCCTTTACAAAATATAATTCAATTTTACAAAAGATTAAAGCCCTAAATGATGATGTCATCCCTCTAGGGGTGACGTTTTGGCATAAATGGAAAGACATTGAGCTGGTTGAGGAAGTTGTTGGTCCTCCCAAGGCCTAATGTCCATGCACTAGAGCCCTTCTTGAAAAAGCATGTCATTTCACCATCAAATTGTCCAACAGCACCAAACCCTGTTGAGATTGGATAGCAAGGAAGGTCTTCACCATGCATGGCGTCCTAACATGGAGGAGGACAATGAAACTTATCCAAGTTGATGGGTTAATATTTTTCTTAAATTTGTACTTAGGAAAAAACACATTAAATGTGTTATATTTTAATGTTGACTTAATGAGTATTTTTTATAAAGTTAAAGTGAGAAATAATTTAAGTTGTCATCTTTTAATCTTGACCATTGATCTCATAAGGTGTATGAGGATCAATATTGTCCCTCCATCTTTTTGGAGATAGGGTTTCTCACTTTCTCATTGAGAAAAAATGAGATCAACTTAGAGAGGGGAACATTATGCACAAGAGAGGCGATTCTCTGAAAAGGGCAAGAGGTGAATTGCTTGAGGGTTTGGAGAGAGAGTTTGCAAGGAGACAAGGGAGGCTTCTACATTGAAATTGGCACACATCTTCAACATTGCAGAGGTATTTTTCTACATATCTTATCAGGAGGATTTGCAAAAGGGGACCGTACATTTTTTTAGGAGGTTTTGTATTTGGCTAGGCTGATTTTTTTGTAAGAGATCTCTATATTTTCCTGCTCAATAATAATAAAATCCAAATTTGTTGCACCGGTTTTCCCTATGGGGTTTTTCTAGGGAAGAATTGTCCAAAAATTACTTGTGTACATGTGATGTGATTGTTGTTATGTTTTACTGTTAAGTTCCTGGTTATTATTTTCTATTGTGTATTATTTATATGTGAAAAAAACATGGCAAAACTAGTTTTAAAAAAAAAAAATTGATTTAGTGAACTAGGTTTGAAGAAAATTCACATGGTATCAAAGCATGGTTGTTGAAGAAGAAACATTATATTCAGATCTGCAACATGAAAGATCAGATCTGCAATAAATAATTTCAGATATGCAACACATAAGTTTAGATCTGCAACACAAAATTTCAGATCTGCAACACAAAAGTTCAGATCTGCAACAGATAAGTTCAGATATGCAACACAAAAGTTCATATCTGCAACATAGAAGTGTATATATGCAAAGGAAAACATAGATCTGCATTAGAAGAGTTCAAATCTGCAAAACATAAGGGTATATTCCATCACATAATCATTTTTAGAAATGGCCATGACATTGAGAATGTAGGATAGGCTTCAGGGTGCTCAAAACTTTGTCACCTGGAAGGAAAGGGTCACTATGGTTTTGGATGTCAATGATGTCCTTGACCATGTTGATGATAAGGCTGCAACTCCCACAGATGCATATGCATTGGTGACCTGGAAGAAGAGTGAGGCTAAAGTGAAGAGCATACTCCTTGATGGGGTAAAGGATCACATAATCCCTCATCTCACAGGGAAAAAGTCTGCTAAGGAGATGTGGGTTTCCTTGAATGACCTTTACCAGAGTAAAAATGAAAACAGGGTGATGGTGCTTCAAGAAGGACTCAGAAGTACCAAGATGGCTAAGGGGGAATGTGTGGTTCACTACCTTACTTGACTTACACAGATCAAGGATGAGCTAAGCACAGTAGGTGAGAAAACTGAAGAGTCTAAGTTGGTACATGTGGCACTGAATGGCTTTTCGAAGTCATGGGATGTGTTCGTGCATGGAGTTGTATCTCGAGAGAAACTCCCTGAATGGCAGCGATTATAGGATGATTTTTTGCAAGAGGAGATCAACCTTGGTCAATCTAGTGGATATTCATCTTCACCAAAGATTGTGGATGAAGAAGTCTTAGTTATTGTGAGCAAAGGGAAGGGAAAGGAAAAGAAAAAGAAGGGTGGAAAGAAGAACATTGACTTTTCAAAATTCAAATGTTTTCAGTGTCATAAGATAGGACACTTTTTCTTACAGTGTCCAGAGAATAAGAAGAAGAACCAACCACAGATGGCAGCTTCAAGAACAATGGATGAGTTTTCTAAAAGCTTCAAGGAGGATTTTTTCTTCATAGCTTGTATGTGTAGTGAAACAGTCTTAGACATGTGATTTTTGGACATCGGAGCATCTTTTCATATGACAAGGCACAAGGATTTTTTCACTAGGCTATAAGAGGGAGGCATGAATATGGTTATAGAGCTCGAATATGACAGGGGCTACAAGGCGCAAGGGGTTGACATAGTTTCATTATAGAGGGAGTCAGGTAAACCACTCCAGTTTGTTGATGTACTATGTGTTCCGAGGTTCACAAAGAACCACATCTCAGTCTCTACTATTGAGGATAAAGGGTATGAGGTCAACTTTCATAAGGGAAGGGTTTTCTTCATGCCAGAAGGGTCAAGTGAGAATATGGACATGATGATTAGGGTTCGAGATGAGAAGGTGTACATGATTTAGTTTCATCCAGGGAGAGCATTAGTTCATACAACCATAGACATGGGAGAGTTGTGGCACAAGAGGATGGCACACATACACTTTGGTGCATTGGGGAACTTAAGAAAGGAAGTCACATGGTTTCCCAAGTTCACAACATAGAGACATGATCCTTTCAAGGGATGTGCAATGGGTAAGTATACCTGAATACCATTTCCACCGAGCAAGCACAGGTCCAAGGGATTATTGGACTTGATACATTCTGATGTATGTGGTTTGATGAATGTGGAGTCAATGAGTGACTTCAAATACTTTGTTATATTCATTGGTGACTATTCCAAGAAAACATGGATATACTTCCTAAAGGTTAATAATGAAGTCTTCGACAGATTTTAGGAGTTTAGAGCTCTGGTTGAGAACCAGATTGGTGGGAAGATTCAGGTGTTGCAATCTAACAATGGGGGTGAGTACACCTCCAAGGAGTTTGTTTATTATTGCGTAGCATCGAGGATCAAGAAGGAATTCATTATTCCTTACAATCCTCAACAAAATGGAGTGGTCGAGAGAAAGAATAGGACAATAGTCAAAGCAACACGGGCGATGATACATGATCAGGGTTTGCCACTATTTTTATGGACAAAGGCTAGTCGCACAATTGTTTATATTCAGAACAAGAGTCCCCATAGAGTTTTGGGTATATTTACACCTAAGGAGGTATTTACAGGTGCCAAACTAGGTGTGAGTCATCTTCACATCTGGGGCAGCATATGTTACTATCATGTCCCTTCAGAGAAGAGGACAAAGATGGAACCCACTATAGATAAGGGGTTGTTGGTTGGATATAGGGAGGCTTCCAAAGCCTACGGGATCTTTGTGCCAACACATAGGAATATCATAGTGTGTAGGGATGTACAGTTCAAGGAGGAATGTGCATTGAGGAGGCCTAGAGACTTGCTAGCACAGGACCAACAGGGACAAGATTTGGGAGTCAAGACTAAGGAGGCACATAGTCAAAGCACCGGATCATAGAGTCAGACATAGGGTATTTTTATAGGTACAAGTGTTGAGAGGGATACAGTTGCACAGGATCATCAAGAGCGAGATGATGAAGAGGAGGATCAATGTGATGCAGCTCCACAGGATCATAATACTAGGCAACGACCTAAGTGGTATAAGTCCACAATCAGTGATTATGGACTAGTAGTGCTTCCAAAAAGAGACTTTAGATGAAGTAAACCACCAAAGAGACTTGGGTACATGGCGTTAATGAAAAAACTCATTGAAGAAGATCCTTCCACTTATGATAAGGTTTCACATCATGGAGTGTGGCAGGAGGCCATGATGGATGAATATGCCTCCATTATGAAGAATGATGTATGGGAGGTGGTGCCTAGGCTAGAAGGTGAGAAGGTGGTTGGATCCAAGTGGATCTACAAGGTCAAGAATGCAACATATGTAAGCATGGACAAGTATAAATCTTGCTTCATGGCCAAGGGGTTTCCCAACGAGAGGGAGTTGACTATGAGGAGACTTTCACCTTGGTGGCCAAGTATTTTTCAATCCGAGCAGTCAAATCATTGGTAATAGAAAAGGGCTAGCACATTGATCATATGGACGTGAAGGCCACTTTCCTTAACAAAATTGTTGAGGAGGAGGTATATATTGAGAAACCAGAGGGATTTAAGGTAGGCATCAAAAAGACGTATGTGTGTAGAATGAGGAAATCCTTGTATGGTCTCAAGCAGGTGTTAAGCCCTAATATTGTCTCATTGCCCCTTAATTGGGGAATATTACATTAGTAATGTTATTTTATTTATGTCGGGTTTATTCCATTAGTTGTATTTATACCTCCTAGTCTCCTATATATATCAAGGAGACATTTTCATTTGGAATCATCTTGTACTTGAACATTTAAGTGGGGTAAGAGGAGGTTGCCCCCTCAAAGAGGCTTATTAGCTGAAAGTATCTCTTTTTCAAGGCGTTGAGTACTTTTTCTAAGGTTTTTCTATGCTATATTGATATTTGGTTCTTAACATATGGTATTAGAGCTCAAGGTCTTGGGGTTTCGCTGCTACATCTGACACACCTTGGAATTTTTGCTATAACTTTTTTTCTACAACGTTTCAGAAGGAATGTCTTGGAGAATATTTAGTAGACAGATCAAGGTACGTTGGGTTAAAATTTTAGCTCTTGAGGCCCTATATTTGCATGGATACAACCTGTACAAGATAGGGTTCTGGAATCATTCTAAACTGAGTCATTACAGAATTTTCGCTATAAAACCTTTTATGTAACATTTCAGACCCTGAAATCTGGAGGATATTCACAAAAATTAGTAAGGTATCTATGGTAACAAGTTTACCTTCTGGGTCATCTTACATTTTTATATACACCCTGTGTAAGATAGGGTATCTGAATAGTCCTATTGACTAGTCTCAAGAAGGTGTTCCAGGTAAAAAACTCATAACTTCTTCCTAGAGTATCCAAACTAAGTGGTACTAGTTTCATTGGATCGTGGACAGTCTATAGTATTTCTGGTACAAGTTTCATAATTTTATATCAATTATTTTGTGGGGGGGACGCTATACAAGTGAGATCTTCAGGAAAGGCAAACAATTGGCAAGTTGTGGGGAAGTTACCATAAATTCCACTTGGCACATTCAATTTTGATCAGACCTATGGCATTGCAGAGAAGAAATATTAGAGAACTACATAAAAGAAAGTGTCATACCTAGAAGGGCTGAAACTTGGGAGATACAATAGAAGAAAGATTGTCTAGCAGAACCACCTCAAAATCAAGGTTCAAAAGTGATACTTGGCCATTATGCCACCCAGAAAGGGAACTTCTACACCAAATAAGCCTCCAGACAATCCTACTTGGACTCTTGATGAAGGTGAAGAAATGCGTAGTGACATAAATTATTTACAAAAGAAGATAGTAACAAAAGATGAACTACAAGAGATGGAAGCTAAGTTGGAGGCAAAGATGGATGGCTTAAAAGAGGAGATCATGGAAGTATTGAAAAATTTCGTAACAAAGAAGACACGTGAAAGTGAAAATGCATCCCATGAAATTCATGATGAGGACACAAGGAAGGTGAATCAAGAATGGATAAACTCCAACTTTGGGTTGAAGACCAACCACGTTCCTAAGATTGATATGAGGAAGTTTGATGGCAAGGACCCAATCACATGGACACTTTAGATGGAGCAATTCTTTGATCTCCATAATGTGCCACATACACAAAAGGTACGAATTGCTTCTTTATATTTAGAACCTAATCAATTTGTATGGTATCAATGGCTTTGTTCTTGCAAATCACTCGTCACTTGGACAATTTTCATG
>ML821849.1:88822-124441 GCA_009831015.1 Picea engelmannii
AGATACCTTAGGCGACCCTTTTGAGTGGTAAAAGGGTGTTGATTATATCAAAAGGAGGTCAAAAAGGGTGGTACTGGCATAGAGTTGGAGGTCAATGGTATGTAGTATGGGCATAGAACATAGTCAAAACCGGGGACCAACAAGGTCATCGGGTTCATTGTTGACCTCGTCGAAAAATGTGTAGAAGGGCTCCAAATGAACTGGGCGAAGTACCTAGTCAACCATCTAGAATTGGATTTCTGCAAAGCTCATGGTCAAGGCTATGAGTTCCATTTTAGCTGGCTGCTGATCCTCATAGCATTTATTACTTGGGAGATGCCGGAAGGTGCAACCTTCCTGAACATTGAGTCGTTCGAACCACTCGCTACGAAGTTCACCACACTCTGGTACTCGAGCGATATAGGAAAACAGTGGAAGTCAAATGCAGTATTCCATTCATACTACCTGCAGTTGAAGGGGTCCATTGAAGATATCCCTCGCATGATGCCAAACAACCTGTACTGGTTCAAACCTCTCATGAAGTTTCGTGCAGATCGACACTTCATTTATATCACTGCACGAGAATACGAGCATAAAGAAGAGATCCAGTCATACTATAATCTCACAGAGGAGGACCTCGAGGAGATAACTAAGGATTGGTCTACAGATCTCCTCATCCTGGCTGACCCTGCAGAAATGTATGATCTCGAACTAATTGGCAACTTGGAGGCCACTCACAAAGAACATGACACACCCAGAATCAACAGAAGGAAGAAGACCGAAGAGGTACAAAACCTGAGTAGTACATCAGATGAAACCGCTTCAAAATCACCTAGACGATGAGGTGATGACGAAGTAGAAGAAACCAATCGAAACGAAGATCAACAAAAGTAAGGCAAAGAAACACTGCCTAAGGATCTTGTTGATGAGACTGATCCCTCTAAGAAAAGGAAGGTTTCTCCCAAGAAACCCACATCACGGAAGAAGTCAAAATATAGTAAAACTACAATGTGAATTGTGCTCACGGTCAACGACCTCGACTTCATCATCGCAACCATATCAAATGCCTCGCATGACATCTTGCAGAAACATGAATACAAGCAGGAGAATATGTTTGACAGAATCGAGGTAGAACTCAGAGGGGTACAACGGGCCCTTCACTCTAGCCATGCAGTATCCACTGCACCCCCACCATCAAAAGAACCATAGTTGGGAGATGAGCTTTCCCAACTCTATAGAATAGCTGACTTGAACAAAGCTTGCCTTCGTCGAGCACAAGAAGAGAATGAACATGCTACAGTGGCCCTAAATTGGGCACAAGAGGAAATGGTAGAGAAACACCGAGATGTGCAATAGGAGAAAGACAACCTCCACACCAAGTTCGAAGAGGAGAGAGCGCAGGTCAAGCAAGAGAAAGAGTATTTTCTCGCAGAACAGCTCGGAGTCAAAGAAGCAGTCAGTAGAGCACTTCGCTATGTCACGGGATTAGAGTAAAAGGCAAAAGAACTAATAGAGAGTCAAGTAGTGCAGCTTGCGGAGGCTATCCAACAACTTCAACAAAGAATCAAATATTTGGATCTATGAACAGTGCTAAGTACCCCGCGGGACATACGAGACCAAAGAGAAGCCACTACCTGAAGTACAGTTGAGAGGATCAGAGAATTCACTCTGGAATGTAAACAACTTAGTAGTATAAGTGCACAAACCTACGAGCGACTTATTGAAGACCTAGAATTAAAGGCACTGGAGTCACAACTCTAGGAGGAAAAGTAACAAGCAACAACAATACATGCACAGTTGAAGCCTCTATCGATAGTTGAGAGGATGAAGTGATCCAAAGAACAATGCACTTCTCAATAACAGGGCCACACCATTCAGATCAAAGTCATGGCAGTGAATCATAAGCTCCAACCAATTCAGGACGAGGCTTGCCAACTGTTCGCGGATATTGAAGGTCGAGGAGCAGAACTGGAACAAGTTATCACTGCAACTGAACAACGCTTAGAGGGACCTGTCAATGAAGCAGTTATCCAAGAGTTTGCTGAGTAGGAGGCCTTGGTGCAACAACAGGTCAAATAAGGTTGAGCCAAGCTCGAGGATTTTGAAGTAGAACTACCTAGATCAAAGTGACTCAGGACGAGTCACAGGTGAGTGTTGGGGGCTTGTTGGCCCTTAACCAAGTTTTGAGAATCCTTGGTCAGGATTGACCTATTTTGGGACTTCGATAGGATGTCGAAGGCGGAGTGCAACTCAAAGCGGAGATCGTGAGATCTCTACCCCTTTTTAGGGATTTTTGGGTTTTGGGCTATGTAACGGGTATGGGGATGTCGACCCATGGGTTTACCCATGTTTAGGCCCTTTTGTAATCTATAGATAGATATAGCTAGGTGATGTAAGAAAGAACACTATGCTAAGTGCTAAGATGATAGATGCATCTGTGTGATGTTGAGCTAAGTGATAAGTGCAAGTGGTGATTGTAAATGCTTCGTGCATACTGTGTGAGACTTGCAGAGCTAAGTGTAAGTGATTGTAATAGACTGTGGAAAGACTTTGTGTTGTAACTTGGGGAAGGAGGATCTAGCGAAGTGTGTGAAGATCTCCTTTTCTCTACGGAGTAAGATCTCATGGCTCCGTGCATGTAGAATATTTACAGAAGGCAATAAAAGAGAATAAGAGTTGGTGGACATAGCCCCAGGCTAGGGGTGAACCATGTATATCCCGTGTTATGGTTGCTTTGTGCATTGTGGTTGTCTCAGTATTCATATGATTAATTCTTAGTGCACTAATGTATGTTAGATGAATCTGATATGATATCTTAGTGCCTAATGATGTGAATAAGATGATAGATATGATCTGTGTTGATATGCTTAGTGCTTGAATATATTGGATCTGTGTGAATACTGCGCTACTCTGTTATTAGGGTTTATTTGTGCTATAAACTAAGGTTGAATATTAATGAACTATAATTTCTTTGTGCTCTGTTAAGGTGTTACAGTCACAGATCG
The DNA here is from genome assembly GCA_009831015.1 of Picea engelmannii. Classification (NCBI taxonomy): domain Eukaryota; kingdom Viridiplantae; phylum Streptophyta; class Pinopsida; order Pinales; family Pinaceae; genus Picea; species Picea engelmannii. The sequence continues at coordinate 91,807 of ML821849.1, forward strand.
ATGTCCCAGCTAAGGTTGCAGACATCAGAGTCTTGCAACCACCCCTACCTCTACCTCGGGTGAGACTTCATTTGCTTCGCAGGTGTTGCCAAAAGGGCCAGTAGTTAGGGTTTTTTTGGTGCATTGTTGAAGTGTTGAACTCCGGGTTTGCCCCTGAGTGCCAACAGACGTAGGTTAGTCGAGATCTATTCATATAGTTTGTCAAATATGGTATCAAACTCTTTCACTATTTTGTTCTCCTTTTTCTTGATTTGATTGAATTGTTCTAACAACATTTCACTGTCTTTCTTAGTTGACCACCGAATTTTGAGAAACTTGGAAAAATCATCATAAGATGCCAAATGGTCATTGGGAATTCCTCTGAACCACCTCTGAGCATCTTCAGTGAGACACATGGCTAATAGTCTCATGGAAACATCTTCATGTTCTAGTCTTGTGTTCAATAGTTCCACACAAAGTGCATACAAGTGGTCTTCTAGTGGGACCAAATTGTTTCCAATGAACTTTGGCAACCATTTATGAGATTTTGTGGGCATGTTATGGGGCTACCTTGCTATAGAAACTAAGTTCAATGGATTAAAAATGTTACTAGTCCAAGTGTGGGCCATTGTGTTGAGAGGAAGGAAACCTTGAAATAAGTTTTTGACAATGGGAGAGTTACGAGGAGGCCTTCTTCGGTAAGCATTAGAAGGATTGAAACTTCCAGGGGGAAACGATGGTGGGTTATGGGATGGTGGAGACTCCAGATGAGATTTATGAAAGACTCATCAAATATTAAAAGGGAACATCCCTTAAATGGAGTCACCAAGATATATAGGGGTAAAGTCTTTAGGATCAAAGCTTGCCAAAGTGTCGTTAGGGCGCGAAAGAGGATTCCAAATCCTCCCCAACAACGATGCCAAAATGTTATCGCATGATCTGTAGATTGGGAAAAGCCCAACCCAATCCACAGAAGTGTGACAACTATGAGAGTACCTACCCACTATGACCTTAGATAGACACTCCCCTCGCTTTAGTGATGATAAGTCACCACAAGGGGGGAATCCCGATGACCTTAGGGGATTGATATGAAAAGTGAGATGATGAAGGATGGATTCCCTAAAGTTCAATATTGGAGATGAAGGATGGCTTCATAATGAGTCTTGTTGAAGGGAAAATGATTGCCAATATTTATGTACTTGCAAAACAGTGTTAGACCTACCCAGAACAAGACAAATGATGATAAAAAATCCTTTAACCAATGGGGATTCAACAAGAAACCTTGCTTTCCCAAATTACAGCAGCATATAAATCTACAAATCGACAAGAAACAATAGCCATTAACTGCAAATTGAACCACTAAAATCAAGTGTAAGATGAGGGAAACTAAACTAATAATAACTAGTTAAACTTCCACTGAAAATAACAAGACTTTAGATGGAAATTAGGGTTGTTGTTTAAGTGTTATCAACAATGTATTATAACAACCAAGTGTTTGTAACAAACAATCGCTACAATGACAAAATATAACCACAAAAATTAATAAGCAAATCGTGCAAATAATAGCTAATGAGAAGTAATCTAGGTTCACAAGTAAATTTCAACGATAGATAAGTGAGCAATGAATGCCTAAGAGAGTATTTTGCAGCTCTAATGGTTGTGGCATTAATTTGTAACAACAAGAAGAATTAGACTAGTGTAGACCAACTGTCACAATCACAATCACTACCACTGTCACTATCCCAACAAACTATCCAAAAGGAAAGGATCTATCACTTATTGCCTACACAGATGTAGATTGGGTAGGTTGCATTGATGACCGACGAAGCACTAGTGGAACAAAATTCTACTTGGGTGAGTGTTCAATATCATGACTAAGAAAGAAACAATCATCTATATCTTTATCTACAACCGAAGAATATTATATTTTAGCATCAAAATCTTGTACACGAGTTCTATGGATGAAACAAACTTTGACAGATATACATGTTGAGTATGATGAGCCCATTCCAATCTATTATGATAATACAAGTGCCATCAATATATCAAAGAACCTAGTGATGAAATCCAAGATGAAGAACATTCCAATCAAGTATCACTTTCTACGAGAACAAGTTGCAGAGAAGAACATTAGAGTTGAATATGTGGGAACAAAAGAACAAGTGGTAGACATCTTTACAAAACCACTTCCAAGCAAATCCTTTGAGTATCTTCGCTAGAGACTCGGAGTAATTTCTACTCCAAAATGAATACTTTTAAATGCTTATCTTATATGTCTTAGATTTACATGAGGAAGCACCATAAAGATGCAAATTTAGGTTGGGATATCAGTTTAAGGAAGAGTTCAGTCAGGGGGATTATCCCCAAGGATAGTTCAATTAGGGGGAGCAGCCCTATATGGAAAGATACCTTTTCCATTGATGACAAAGGGGGAGAGATTTATCATATGAAGGATAGAGAGAGAAAGAGAACAGAGGCATGGTTCCAGGGGGAGCGATGGTCACAGGGGGAGAATGAGTGATATGACTTCAGTATTGCATTAGAGTGTTTCCATCAATGCCAAAGGAGGAGATTGTTGACTATTTGGGTTGGTTGTCATTGATGTCAACCCTTGAAGAAAGTCCAATAGAGAATTCTGGTATCACAAAGGTTTGGGTAATGGACCCAAGTTTTTTTTATGTATAATGGTATGAGTTTTAATATATTTGAAGGTAATACTATTTTATATGGATAGTACATGTCATTCCATTTTTGGTGGTATGTGGAACGTCACATAACTCCTCGTGGTTATAGAGTTATGGTCATGTGAAGTTGGAGAACCCTCATGAGTCATCTAGAAGCCCCAAAAGGTCAAAGTAGTCAAAGTGGTTGCAAAGAAGAAATTATTTAAATAATAAAGTGAAGTTATGAGTGTAATATAAGTCAAAGTGGATACAAAATAAATTATTTAAATAATAAAGTTAATGGAGAAATTACTAAGTGGACAAGTGGTTAGAAGTGGGTTAGCCCTAAAATAAGAAAAGTGGGTTAAGATGGTTATAAGGTAACCCATTGAGGAAGTTACATGAAAGTATAAATAAGAGGAAAGGGTCTCTCATTCAAATACACTTGAGCATATTGAATATCTACAAGTGACCGAGGTAACCAAAGGATATCTAATGCCAATTTCAGAGGGAAGGTGAAGTAAATAAGGCAGACATTCAAGGGAGGATAAATTCTTTTGATGATGCTTTCTAAGGTATGTTATTTACAAGTCATCTCACCATTTTCGCAATAACGTTTTTTATAGAATGATTCAGACCATGAAATATGGATCACGTTGATGAAATATACCCAAGTAGTTTTAATAAAAATTTCAGCTTGTGGTTCATTGTATTTTTGGAGTTACACTCCATGAAAAATAGGGTTTGTGTCTAGTCCTGAAGCTAGTCTAAAACAAGTGTTTCAGGTAAAAACGTCATAACTTCTTCATAACAGATCCAAATCTAGTAAGACCAAATGCATTGGTTATAGTACAGTCTGTAGTATTCTATGTACAATTTTCAGATCCATACAACAAATATTCCGTGTGTGGCTTGCTCTACAAGTTCGATCTCTAAAATAAACTAGAATTCAACAAGGTATTCCATTTTTTCTATAACTCCTTTTCTGAGGGGTTCCAAGCAGTTAAACCTAGAGGAATTGCATTAAATACACTGAAGAACATTATGTACTATTTTCAGATATTTATTCATTATAGGTACATAGTTTTGATTATTTCAAGTTAGGGTTGTTGACTAATCCAAAATTAGTCATGTGAGACTAAAGTAAAGTTTGATGAAAATTTTAGTCTCTTGTTGTTAAAGTTAAGGAAGGTTTGCAGGTATGTGATCATATACACTAAATCTATTACAGAGTTACAATTCATATTTGGATGATGAAATTGATGAGGGATTTTGGTTGAGGTACATGTTGAGTACATGGTTGAGACAAGTAGTTGATGAGTTGGAACATACATGAGATGTATAGTTGATGATGTTGGTATGTATTGATGAGTCATAGTTTATGTGTATTTGATGCATGATTGGTACATATTTGATGCATGGTTTATGCACTCATTGATGGTATAGGTTGAGGTATAGGTTGGTGCATGGTTGATGCACTTTTTTATGGTACATGTTGATAACAGGTTGTTACAGGTTGTTTGGTGCAGGTTGATTGATACAGGTTTACAACACTATATCTCACTATGATAGTGTGACAATGGCTCCATCATTCTATTTATATTTTAGGGTGGTTGGACGGGGCAATGATAGGTGGTTGTACCCACCTTCCGGTTGTATCCAAAGAACATAGGGGGTTCTAGCCTCCTTCTGGTTGTAGCCAGAGAATTGGGGAGTTGGAGCTTCCCTCAGGTTGTAGCCTGAGAAACTAGGGGGTTGGAGCCTCCTTCCAATCGCAGCTGGAAAACAAAGGAAGTTGGTGCTTCCAATGAATGTAATTCTTAAAGACATATAATAAAAGTCATTCCATGGTTTTCTCTCGCTTGTTTCCACATAAAAACACTGGTGTAATGTGTATGTGTATGATTGCTCATTTTTTCATTGTTTATTTACTCTGAAACTATTGGATGATAATGTTGCATTGATATAACAGTTGCATTTTATGGTTAAAAATGATTAAATTTATTTATTACTGATTCACCCCCTTCTCAATAATCCAACATAAACCACTCCCTATGTTGTTCATCTAGAATTTGGAATGTAAACCAATCCTTTAGTATATTGAATCTTTGATAGTAGTCCCACACTGATTCATTCACTATCTTATTGATCTCCTTTATCTCTGTAATGCACTATGACTCACACTTAGGTTTTTGGAACTCTTTCAATAGAGATTGTCTTACCTCTGCAAATGTTCTAGTCTATCCTGTAGTTGTAGTGGTTTGATATTTCATGTACCATAATAATACATGATCTATGAATGTCATTTCCAACTATGAAATATTCACATCATCATCTTGGACATTCTTCATAATTCATATTGTCTCACAAATGAAAAAATGTTGTTTTGGATCCATTGTCCCTAGTCCATGGAAAACAAACATTCTTAAAGTAGGATATACCCCTTCCATCGTATTTTGTGCAATATTCTTTCCTGATAACACTAATTGATTCTGAATTAATGTACTACATCCACTACTCTAGCCACTTTTACTACTATCTTTACTTCCTTTACTAACTATAATTGAAAAATATTATGATATTACCTTAGTTCTTGGCGATGCACATGTGATTGTGAGCTCTATGTAGTGTCTGATATGAGTGGTATATTCTTCTACTGGACTGAGTTGACAGGTCTTTTCTTCTGTACAATAATTACTTTGATCTAGAGTATTACACTCGTGTCCCTTTCTTCGATCTCATTTTGTTTCCCCTCTCTCTCAACCACGGTCCTCTTCTTATTCAGTCTAAACATCTTAACACTGTGAAATAATCTAATCTCTTTGTTCATCGCACCCTCTTCTTCTCTCGGAATCCTCAACCCATCCGTTCCTCATTCCTTATCTTCATCTCTCTTTACATTTAGACCATTCCTTGGTCAGTTCCCAATCCCCCTATGTGCATGAAGACACTTAGCTACTAGGGAAATCAGATTCCATATTCATAATTCCCTTATCACAGAATAACATATTAATCCAAGTAGATAGTGACTTCAAGTATCTTCCATGTGGTCCCTGTTATCGCACAGTTTGTAGGAAAGGTTTAGGTAGCTTGAAGTCAAGGCTCAAACTAGCGTAACAGGAGCTTTCCCACCCACTGTCACCTCGATGGGGAGCTCTTTCTATTTAGGGTGGCTAATCCCAAGGGAGACGTCCCTAGTAATCTGGGGTTCTGAAGGAAAAGGGTCAAGGGTTTAAGGCTCCACAAGTTAAGGTAAACTTTCCCTTCACAGATTACTGCCGAATGGATAGTCAAAGGGAAGATATTCCACTGAATGGCAAATGTTTGCGAGACAAGGCAAATAAAACTAAAAATGTGCTGCAGTGGTTAGTACTTCAAAACATTAATGACTATCTTTAACACATATTAGCAATAAACAGATGTAATTATTGACGAAGTCAATGATTGATAAACAAAGACAAATGGCTTATAATACTTCTTCAATAAATACAAAAAGGATACTTGCATTCGATGTATAAAATCAATCCTTATTATATCACAATGCAATAAATATGCTCATACACCAATATTGTTGTTGCGTCACTATGCAGATTTAGGGTGACGTCAGCCCTGGTATTAGGTCAATTTTGAAGACAATGAGAGGAACGTTTTGTCAATTAAGCTTATGAAAATAATCAGCAACTTCAAAGCCTATCAAAAGGGTGACAATGTCACAACGTTTTATGCCAAACAAGGGTTTAAACAAGTATGACGTCACCTTATGGTTAGGGTAGGTTAGCTAGACAAAGAGGAGAACGTTTTGCTAAATTAACCACTGAAATTGCTTAATTCCTCTATGGCCATCAAGGGATGAGTCAGCCGCAACTTTTAGTCCAAACAAAAGTTCAAAAAGGGCAACACATCATCATCAAAACTAGGGTTAGTGAGACGGTAGGGTTAGTAGGTTTTCACAATTAAGAGTTTGAAAGAGGTAGTTTTAACACCAAAAAGCTCAACGTTGCATTCTTAGACTAGTGCCTTGGGTTAATGGAGTCAATTGGAGAAAGGCTAATGGCTTGGAAAGACTTAAACCTAAGGACGGGAGGGTTAGGTTTAATGGTGCTTCAATGACAGGGCCACCAAATAAAAACCCTAAGGGGAGAAGGCTCATTCCGGTGTAGCTAAAGCTAGGCCTCATGCTCCTCCCTCTTTCCTTAAGACTCTTTGGCAAAATGGCTAGCTTCAAAACTATAAGTCTAGGGCTGAAAAGTGTTGCTTGGGGACAAGGATTTTCAAACCCTAAGGTCAAAACCCTAGGTGTAAACTAAATTAGGCCTAGGACGTCTTCCTCCTTCAACTTATAATTCAAATCTAACTCAGAAAAAGGATGGCTAGTGTAGCTATGGCTAGGATAAACCTTCTTTAATCAAATGGATAATCAAGCTTTTATCATGGGGACATGAAGCAACAACCTACTTGTGTGATTTCTCTCTAGGGTTTTAATGATTAAGCAAATATTAACAATGTAACCATAAAAGTAAGCAATTCTACCTACAACCATTCAATAAAGAAGTTTTGCATGCAAAATATACTTACAAATCCAAGATGAAGCTTATCAAACCCTAGTTGTAACACCTTCCAATGATAAAAAGCACCATGCATATGCCAAAGACAATCCTCCAAGTGTAGCGCCTCAACTCCAAAAGACAAAAATAACCAAGACAAGAGCTAAGAGCAAGTCTCTCACAAGAGAGCAAGTTGTGTTATGTTCAAATGAGGCTAAAACGTCCTCAATATATATCATCTCTATGACCTTTAATTAACAAATAGGTCATTAAAAACAACCGACAAGGCTGACTTTACAATATTTCATTATTTGTCACTTAAAATGCTAAAAATGTCAAAATAGATCCAAAATGGGAGACGTCAGGCCCCTCTGAGGGAGACGTTGGCCCTTTTTGGGCATGATCAGCATCCAAGAGGCAAAATGTTGGCCCCTCTGGGCCTCCTGCAAGCTGCCACACATGCCACAAGGTCCAAGCACACTGCCACATCCTCCAGGAAACGTCCAGCCTACCGTGGTGGCATCTTGTCCATCAAAGCCATCATACCACCTGCAGGGGTTGATTCCCCATAGGTCAAATCTCTGCCAAAGCGTCCTGATGAGGGTGTTCTTCTTCTTCTCCATGCATGGGATCATCATCACTATGTCTTGCCTCTGCCATCCCAGCAACCATCTGATGGGCTCTTCTGCCCCATGGAGGTCCGAGCTAATCATCTCCCCATGTGCACCGATCCTCTGTTACCTGTCCACCGGGTATGGTCCTGCACATCAAAGACTATGCCCTCCATGGGCTCATCAGTCCTAGATATCATAGCAATGTAAATAATATCTCATCATTAAAGTTATCAAACATATGCATGAAATCCCTATCATATCATCTAAGAGCTCAAAGACATTACACAGATCTACTATACAAAGCTAAGGAAACCGACAAAACAACCTATCGGGCTAATATCCACAAGAGATGGAAAGTTTCCTCGGATGATTATTCAAGCCATGTTTAATGTAGTGATATGGTTTTAAGGATGTCCAGTTATAGTAAGACCAAGGGAAAGTGTCGTCTGTGGGTGCCTTTGTAGGAGGCGAGCTGTACCTGTCATGGATGCATTTTTTCCAAGCCCTTTTATTGCCTTATCTTTCTTTTATTTCTTTTCTTTCTTTTTTACTTCAAGGTATGGTGAAGAGGACACTGCCTTGGCTTGGTGGCCAGAGCTGACAGCATTACCCACTGGTATCTTCGCAGAAATGAGAAGGTTGGCTCGTGATGAGACCCCCTTTCCTTTGGCCATGCAACAAAAGGTCATTGCCCTGGCTTGGTGACCAGATAGTGGCAATGTCATACTACTAAATACCTTTGAACATAATGGGTCGGCTCATGATGAGACCTCCCATCCTCTTGGTTAGGTCTTGTTTTTTATTATTATTATTTTTCTTAGGGTCCCTTAGTTTCTTATCGAGAGGCTTTTTATTGCCTTCTCGGGGATCCCCTGGGTGAAGCATCTCTAGGTTTCATTTCCTATGGATTTTATCTTTTACCAGCTGCTTTTACCTCCTGGGCCTTTAGCCCCTTCTTCCCACAAGACAATATGTAACCCTGAAAGGTCATCCTAATGGCTAGACTAGGGGAATGGGATGGATAAGCAGGGTATAAGATGTAAAAGTGATAAGATGGTGGGAGCGGACAATGGCTCTGCAAATCCTCTTTGGTGGCTAACCAAAACCCATGAATATCAGCTTGTTAATCCACCCGATCAATTACCCCAACAATGGTCAAGTGGATTAGTGTAAGATCCAAGAAGTCATCATAAATGAAAGGAATCTAATGCATATATAAGAAGGTTATAACAATCAAATATGACACATATCATGATACCTTGGACCAATTACCTCATGGAGCAAGAGTCCTCTCTGATGAAAGCCCAGGCCAGTGGTGATGGAAACTGCTACTGCTGACAGGACAAATCTGACGAAAAAGAAGAAAGATGGGCCCTCCAGGGCCATGCTCAAGTCAACCCTGCTCTCGGTACTCCATGTCTAGGACCATGTGGGCCTCGAGACATGATCTCCTAGTTATCCCTAGATATCGGGGATAACAGTCCCTTTAATAATTCCCTTTCAACAACATTATACGACTGAGTACAATCTATAACAAATTCAATAATGTAACCTCCCAGTGTACTATCCAACCATAAATCAATTGTGTGTGATACCCAATTTCTTATAGTATTGAATTTTCGAATTAAATCAGGATTACAATTTCTCGGGACAACAGTGTGAAATCTTCCAATCTGTACAACTAATCTCTAGATCCACTCTACTAAAATATTCAAAAAATCATCAAAGAAAATTTTATGCAAATCTGTAAACATGCCTTTATAGTCATTTATATGTGTCGATCCGTGGGTTCTTATTCTAATATACAAAAAAATCGATCACCTTCATTCCCAACCATTGTCCAATATCCTCCTTAGTAGGTCTCCACATCCCCCTCAGTCATAGGTCTCGGTTCGGGCAACAAAACCATTAGTTGGCACATAGTGGGAAGACCTAGGTGTTGAGGAAAAGGTATGGAAAACCTTACTCAAGCATTTTCAGATCTTGTCAGGCTAAGACAAGATAGTTGGGAATGTCACCCAGGGTTTATAGCATAAAAAAAAATCGCTTAATCCACAAGTATTAAGTACAAAGGATCGAGGCTGGTTTTATGTCTTATATATAACAATGCAAAATAAATAAACTTAAACAAAGTTACATGAGTGTGTATAGAAATTACATAAATGTGTACATGGAGATAAAAACAAAATAATAAACCAGGTCATTAAAACACATGTGTGAGACTGAAACAATAATTTGATTTTTCATTTATTTCATTCTCAGATACAAAACTGAGTTCTCTTTACAAACCCTTGCGAGGGTAGGGACCAAAGTTAGATTTAGAAGCCTTCGATGGGTACCATACAAAAATACTCTGACAAAAATAGAAAATTGAAGCTAAAGATCTAGATCAACTTGCCACAAAATGTTGTCACTTGAATCTGGAATATATTATTTATCAGTCATGAAATTCAATTTATAAACAAACAAGAATACAAAGACTGTCAAAGATAAATCATACACCTTTAAAACAAGCTGTTGAAATATGTGATTCAGTTTTTTGAATCCTGCTGCCTTCAATAATACCCTGCTGTCATCAAGAGGGTTATTCCTTCTAGTAAACTTAGAATGAATGAAAGTTGAAAGTATCTCACTAGTATAGAGAAAACCTTATGGTTGTAGTTCTCCTTCTATTTTTTCTCCCTTGTCTCTTCACCTCATTGAGATTTTATTCCTTCTCAATAAGTTATGGTAGTTCAACTACCTTTCTTTAGTTGAACCAAATTAGCTTAACTAATTATTTGAGACAAGTAATAATAGTATATATAAATAAATAAAGGTCTAATTAATAATAACTAAATAGGTGGGACCCTTATGATTCCCAATTATTTCTTTTAATAATCATCAAACATTAAATATAAAAGTCAATCATTTGATTTCAAATATATCCTTCTTTTAACTCTCGTTCTCATAATTATGATCAAATATTTAAAATGTCAACAAAATATAATATGACCATATCCAAAAGTATCATATCCATGTTGTCCCCAAAACAACTGCCTAAATATATGCTTGTTTTCCAAAACTTTGTCAAACTAAAAATATTTTCTTGAACATAAAAAATAACATTAATCATCATCAAAAACCATATTTACTGTTAGAGGCATTTGGCTTCTTTTCACTGTTGTCCCCTTTTGCTTTTTCTATGGTAGCCTTTGGCTAGTTAGAACCTTGAGGATGAACTACACTAATAACATGAGAAAAATCATCCTTAAGATGGAGGTGAGAGGAAATAGATTTGGAAGACACCTTGGATGAGTTGGAGGGAGTATCTACTCCTTTTCCTTTATTCTGCATAGGCTTTCGAATATCGTTTTTCAACCTCTTACTAGCATGCGATGACTGCACGGGCGAGGTAACATGATCAGCTTGGGAAATTTAATCTTTTTGTGGTGGCAGAGGGGGTAATGGAAAAGAAGCAGTATGCCACCCATGGTGAGGAACAAAAGGCCGGCGATCTATCACTTTCCAACCATCGTTGGTATGTGACTCTGGTTGCATTGACACATGAGGAGGGGATCAGATACTAGAAAAATTTTGATGTGCTTGGAAGGGAGGTTTTTTGGGTTGGGGCTGGAGGATTCCATGGCCAACTAGGTTGATGAAAACAACTTGGAAAAGATGGTTCAATTCCTGTGGATCGATATCAAAATGTATGGAAAACCGAGGTCTTCTATTACCCCTCTACCAATTTCCTCTACCTCTATCTCCTCTTCCATTACTACCCCTACTGAAGAAACTCATCTTGATGCAACGCTCCAATTAGTTATGAAAAATATTGACAATACATGCATCATTACCCTACCTAGATAAAATCAAATATTGGCTCTATCGTTCACAACTAAAGCACAAGCAATCCATCCATTCATCATACTTCTCAAATCAATGATTAATTTCTATTGAACAGGGAATGATAGGGATATTGGGGAGACGAGGGGCTTATAATGAGTGAAAAGGTTGTAGCATGGGCAGAAACCACCAACAAATACTGTTCAAGAAAACACAAATGCCACTTCCGTATAAAACAATTTCCTTTTCACTCATTTCCTTTTCCTTTTTATTATTTCCTTTAAAATGCAATTCATAAATCATAACGGGGAATTAAAATGAATTTGTGAAGATGGCGGTATTGTAAGGAGAGAAAGATGGTATAATGAACGAGAAATGAGATGGATATTGTTCCATTATATAAAATAACATTTGATCTTTAAAAATGACATAGCCCTAATTTTGAAAAGAAAAACATTTTTAACTGTAGGAAATCTCATTAAAAGAACCCAGAAACTGGCTGCCTTTTTTTTTTGTTTACATTTAAAAACCCTCCAGGATTATACCACGAGACATGGGTGGAAAAAAATACATTTTCCATAAAATATCAATAGCAAGGAGAAATAATAAACACCATCCGTTTCGGGCGCAACCATAATCAAATAACCTCAACATGAAGGAGCATTAAACAAATTCCAATTTGCAATATTCAAAACACCAACCAATATCATTTGCACAGACAGAGCATACATTCACTCATTGTATCTTTTAGAAAGAAAAAACCTTGTATGCGAATTCTAAGAGCCAACACATAGATTCTATCTAGAGTGTGGTTACAATGATGAATGGAAGGTGAGAGTCACCATACATGTGAGGAAGCGTCGAACCAAATAACACCACTATTCTCCCAACAGCCGAGCAAAACAAATGCAAACTAACCAGAGCAACCAACAATGTGTGACAAAGTAAGGGTGGTGAGCTCGAGGTGGGGTAAGAAAGATGTGTAGTAAATGCACGTCGCTTCTACACCCTCTCATTAATTTCCATCATCCATAGCTAGAGTGGAATGCATTCAAAATTACATTAAACACATTAATCAACCATATTCAAATCTAACATGTCACTTCCACTTTGCCAAATTGAAACAAAAACCCTCCTATACCATAGTTTTATACCAACACCATAATATAATATGTCCCATATTTCTAACAAATTCCAATTTGCAAGGATCGATTGACCTCGAAAAAATTTCATAAACCATAATTATTGTCCACTAAATATAACCAATACCATAACAGAATATACCATGAATGCAATATGTCATAACCAATGTGAGTGTGATTTGAAGTTCGAGTTTTAATCATAGATGTATAACAGTCATAACCAAAGCTCTTGTCACTTCAAAAATTGCATTTGACTTTTAAATTTCCAACCCTTATCATCATTGATTGCATGTGAAAACTTGTTTGAATTCTTGTGTTTTTCTCAAATTGTAATATGATTCGTAAGGTTGTTCTGTGCGCAATTTAGAGAAGCATTTCTTTTTCACTATAATTTAAACAAGGGGGTCCCACCTATCCAGTATATTATTATGTATATGTATATAAATAATAAGGCAATGCAACCCATTTGCAGGCAGGGGTATTACGTTGCACTTCTAGGCATCAACAAACTGGTGAATCCATAGGGAAATTTGTTTCTAATAGATTCATAACTTAGTATGACTAGTTTCATAGACCAGTAGAAGTAGATGATAAAAAAAATGTTGAAAAGAATATTATGCAAGAGGGGGGGGGGAACAAGTTTAAGGGAAATAATGATACGGTATTTTGGGAATAACTTATGGAAATTGGTACGTATGAGGGGGTTTGGTCATGTATGCATTGTTAGAATATAGAAGAGTGTGCTCGTTTTACCATTGAAAATATCACTATTGTCACCCAACCATAGGCCGAAGCCATCCTCCGAGCACCTTGACCTTGACAGAGAAGAGAATCCTGGTATAAATCCAATAGCCAAGCAAGGATAATGCACCAAGCAAGAAAGTAACCAAAGCTGATCAGATAGTCCAACCCAAAACTGGCACAACACCTTCCCCAGAACTTGTGCACAAGACTGCCAAACTGTAGTGCGCACAAGTGACTTCTGCAATTCTAAGAATGTGACAAATGAGAGAATGGCGCCCTGTATTTATAGTATTCCTGGCAGACTTGCCTGGGCCGACTTATCCTTCTGGGTACTAATTAATTCATATTAATTCTCTTTCTTCAGCCGACATCTCATCTAGGGTTACATTCATTTCTTTGCTTCCTTCTGGAATATTCTAATCTTGTCAAAGGTCACAATAGAGGTTCATACCTCCCAAAGCTACCATAATATTAACACTCCCTCCTAGCTAGGGAGGTATAACTGATAATGGTCTTGAGCACAAATAGACCATTCAACTGGTAGTATCACGAGCACTGTCATTATTATCCAACTGGATAATCTCCATGACAATTGGTACAATATCAATTGATAGAACACAAATGTGTTTATCCGAGGTAGTACACAACTACTCAAACTGTGACACATAGTCACAAACAATGGAACATATCCACCACAGTAGTATATCTCTATTGTCTAGAGACAAGCAGTCTCCATAACAATCATCTGATGTCAACCTACACAGAAAATATTGTTAAAATAAACTGAATCATCTAGGCTATTCTTTCACTCACATCTGTGAGATTTGAAAGAATATCTTCCCTCAGAGTAGAACATCAACAATGGGCTATCTGCCCTATTCTTCTCAAACAAGAAAGAATGATTATTCTGATTTCTGAGTTTGGGCCATTCCTCACCCTGGTACATTCCTCTGACACTAAACAAAGTGTAACCTAGAGAGAATAAATCTTCCCTAAGGAATGTCTATCCCTGATTGCTGAGCCTAGACCATTCCCCACCCTGGGCCATTCCTCCGACACTAAACAAAGTGCAACCTGGAGAGAATGAATACACCCTAAGGAATGACTGTCCGGACCATTTCCTCTATTAACCACAAGAGGAAAATATTGTCCTGTATCAACCTCCAAAATAGACCATTCCTCATGTTAACCACAATGAGAAATCATTGTCCGACGAGGCAAACCAGTCTTCTTGAGTAACCCTCAAGAAGATAGACTTCCTTAGACCACTCCCCATGTTAACCACAATGGGAAGTCGGTGTCTATGATACATAAGCAATCTAGACCATTTCCCATGTTAACCACAATGGGAAATTGTTGTCCGTTAGAAATCTCAATCCACTTTCCGAACAAGAAAGAATCTGTCCAAGATGGACTATTTTTCAACCAAAGAAAAATAAAAATGAATGTCTTCAATAATATTTTCAGTGCTCCCTCCCAACTTGGAGAATCATTTCTTCCCTTTCAGCTAAGGGAGTTATTTCCATGATCCCCATATTCTCTTGGAAATATGAAAACTTTATTCTGGACAGAGGCTTTGTGAGGATATATGCTATCTACTCATCTGTGGGGATGTACTGGAGCTTTACTTCTCCTTCCTGGACTTTATCTCGAATAAAGTATTATTTGATATCAATATGTTTTGACCTTTCATGAAACATTGGATGTTTTGATAATCTTATACAACTTTGATTATCACAATGTATTATGGTCGACTCTAGAATCTAATCAAATAAATCGGAGATTAGTTTCCTCAACCATACTGCTTATGTGCATGCTTCACATGATGCAATATATTCTACTTCTACTGTGCTGAGTGCAATAGACTTCTGTTTTCTACTGTCCCAAGATATCATAACGGAGGCCAAGCTAAAACACATTCCTGAAGTACTCTTTATGTCTTCTGCACTTCCTGCCCAATCTAAATCTGTAAATCCATGAAGTTGTATAGCACTAGATGTGGTATATCTTAAGCCATGGTTTATTGTCCCATGAATATATCTTAGGACATGCTTTGCAACTATCTAATGCTCATGTCTTGGTTCCACCTGGAACTGGCTTAGTGTATTCTCGACAAAGAAAATGTCTGGTTGAGTATTTACCAAATACATCAATGACCCAATTAATTGTCGATATAGTGATGGATCTACTGGATCAGAATCTGGAATTTTCACTTTTCTTATATCATTATTCATAGGAGTGTCCATGGACTTACAATCCATCATTCCAAATTTCTGAAGGATCTTTATTGTGTACTTTCCTTGTCCAAGGAATACTTCACCATGCTTCTTCCATACTTCTAGTCCCAAGTAATAATGCATGAGACCTAGATCTTTCATATCAAATTCAGAATCTATTTCCTTCTTGCACTAGATGATGAGAAACTCTTCACCTGTTATGAATAGATCGTCAACATATAGTAGTAGAATTACAGGTGCATTGTCCACGAATTTGTAGTAAAGGTTTGGATCTGCATGACTCTTGGAGAAACCAAGTCTCGCTAGATAGATGTCCATTTTGACGTACCAAGCTCTTGGAGCTTGCTTGAGTCCATATAGGGCTTTATTTAATCTGCAAATGTGAGTGTCTCTAGAATGTACCTCAAACCCTTGAGGTTGTTCAATATATACTTCTTCTTCAATAGCCCCATTGAGGAAAGTTGTCTTTACATCCATCTGATGTAGGTTCTATCCCATGGAAGCGGCAAGAGATATGATAGCTCTAATGGAGGTGTATCTAGCAACTGGAGCAAAATTTTCATCATAATCTTCTCCCTCCTTTTGGGAGAACCCTCTAGCTACGAATCTTGCCTTGTATTTATCCACGCTTCTGTCTGCTGCATGTTTGATCTTATATACCCATTTTTAAGTTACCACTTCTTTCTCTTTAGGTCTGGGTATGATTTCCCATACATCATTTTTCATAATGGATTGGTGTTCTTCCATAATAGCTTCTTTCCATTGTCCCTTTTGTATTGCTTCTTCAAATGTGGTAGATTCTTCATCTAGAAGATTCGTCATATATGCTTGCATAACTTGAGAATCTTTTAGGCCTCTTGCTCTTTCTGAATGTTCCTTATGGAACCTTGAGTCTTTCTACATATTGTAAGGTAGCTTCAAGACAATCTGGTCATTTCTTGGTCTTAGGTATGATATCTGAATCAATGTTTTCACATGGTTCCATAGGATGATCAGGTTGTTCTTTTTCGTCATTTTCGTTTTCTGTGCTTTCTTCATTAGGTTCTTCAATCTCTTCTTCATCTATAGTTTCTTCTATGGATTTCTTGAAAGCCATACTTTCATTGAATGTTATGTCTCTGTTGACTTCGATCTTATGTTGTTCTAGAATATAGATTCTATAAGCTTTGGATGAATCACTGTATCCCACGAATATCCCCTTCTTTCCCGAGAGTTCTAGTTTATTCCTTTTATCCTTGGGAATGTGAGAGTAAACAAAACATCCAAATATTCTTAGGTTTTCCACGTTAGGTTTCTTACTTGAGAAGGCTTCTTCGGGTGTCATGTCCTTCAATATACGAGGAGGAATTCATTTTTTCACATATATTGTTGTTGGTGTTGCTTCGCCCCATAATAACATGGATAGACCTTGATCATTTAGTAAGGATTTTATGGTTTCTTTAATAGATCTGTTCTTTCTTTCTTCTACACCATTTTGTTGAGGATTATGAGGAATGGTCAGCTCCCTCCTAATCCCTGTCGTTTTGCAGAATGCAACGAATTCCTTTGATGTGTATTCTCCTCCATTATTTGTTCTTAATGTCTTGATCTTCTTATTTGTGATATTTTCTATCTCTTCTTTGAACTCTTGAAACTTGTTGAATACTTCATCTTTTGTCTTCAGTAGATATAACCAAGTCTTTCTTGAATAGTCATCTATGAACATTACGTATTAATAAGATCCTCCTAGATATTTGACTGGCATTGGACCACAAACATATGAGTGTATTAGATCTAGAATCTCCTTAGATTTGTTGTTGCTGCTTGGGAAAGTTTTCTTTATATTCTTCCCAAGGGCACATCCTTTGCAGATTCCTTCATGTGTAGACTGCAACTCTGGTATTCCTTCAACCATCCTTTTGAGAAAAGGTAATTCTTGATAGTTAATGTGAGCATACGTTCTATGCCAAAGCTCATTAGGATTGACTTCATCATGTACGAGATCTTCTTCATTTTGTTCTAGTAGTCTATATAGATTTCATTCACGAATTCTAATAACCCTAGCATTCTCTATGTTGGAGTCTTTATGCCAAGATAACACTTTTCCATCCATGAAATCTATTATGTTTCCTTTGTCTTCTAGGAAAGATATGGATACAAGATTCTTTTCTAAACCAGGTACATATAAAACATTGCTTAGGTGAACATTGTTACCTGTTTTCAACTTGACGGAGGCTTGTCCAAATCCTTCGACTGGGTAAGTGATTTTGTCTCCAAGCTCTACCTTGTATGATGTCTTCTTCTCATTTAGGTTTGAGAGTTTGGCTTGATCTCCCATCTTGTTCCTAGAGTCTCTACTATCAATTATCTGCATGTCATCTTCAATCATTCCGGTGAGTGTTGAGTAGTGTAGAAGACTAATATTTTCACGCATGTCTTCGGTTGACTGGTAGTTGGTCATGCCTTGATCCAAAACTTCAACTCTGACATTTCTGTCTTCTAAGAGAGAAAAAGGGTGCACTGAACTAGGGAGCGTATGAATATCTTCTCCTTGAGCAAGATGCTCCATCACAAGGTGCCAGATATGAGATTTAGGGTTTCTGCAACTGCTCCTGCTAGTAACCCTAGTGGCAGTGTCTTTGAAGTTGCTCCTGCTAGTAACCCTAGTGGTAGTTCCCTAGAAAGTTCAATATATAATGGCTATGTTTCCTTCCAACGGTTAGACTGAATGAAGGAGGTGTGGGCCCATAACCTGTTAGAATATAGAAGAATGTGCTCGTTTTACCATTGACAATATCACTATTGTCACCCAACTATAGGCCGAAGCCACCCTTCGAGCACCTTGACCTTGAAAGAGAAGAGAATCCTGGTAGCAATCCAATAGCCAAGAAAGGCTAATGCACCAAGCAAGAAAGTAACCAAAGCTGATCAGATAGTCCAACCCAAAACTAGCGCAACACCTTCCCCAGAACTTGTGCACAAGAATGCCAAACTGCAGTGCGCGAAAAGTGACTTCAGCAACTCTGAGAATGTGACAAATGAGAGACTGGCACCCTGTATTTATAGTATTCCTGGAATAATTTTTTGGGTTGACTTCTCCTTCTGGGTACTAATTAATTCATATTAATTCTCTTTCTTCAGCTGACTTCTCGTTAAGGGTTACATTCATTTCTTTGCTTCCTTTCAGAATATTCTAATCTTGTCAAAGGTCACAATAGAGGTTCATACCTCCCGAAGATACCATAATATCAACATGCATAACATTCGAACAATATGTAACATATAATACTTCTTAAAGTTTCAAGGAGAATGTTTTTGATATGCTCTTTGGATCTCAGGATGGAGGGAAGAAAGAGATAGAAGAAACAAGGAAAAATACAAAATCAACTATCCTACAACAGTGTTGAAAGAAAAAGGAAATTTAAGCGATGTATGAAAGGAGGACATCATGGAAACTGTGTATACCTTATTTTGTATTGATCAATAATACTTACAGAATGACATTATTATGGGAAAAATGATCCATACTTTATTTCTGATAATTTAAAAAATAAATAAAACAACAAAAGTTAAAGACTCAACAAACCAAAGTAAAAAACGAAAATAGTAAAACAAAATACCATATACATAAGTCATTTTAAACAAGCATTAATGATCAGGTTAGTTCCACATAATGTTTCAAGTGGGAACCATTAGTGTTGTAAGAGAACAATCACTCTTCCAAATCCTTTAGAAGGTATGAGTTTGCACCTAGGATAAAAGCAATTTTGAAAGGACTTAGCCATAGTTTTTGGAACTTTGAGTGTCTTCCTCTCTCAGCATGAGTTGAGTCCCATAGTAGGAATTCCTTCTCAATATTGAATTCAAAATCTTTTTCTCATCTGTTAAAATACTTTTTCACAGTTTGTTGCCTTCTTTTTATGTTCTCCAAGGCAAAATTCCTTTGTTTCTAGGGCTAACAATGCATTTATCCTTTGGGGAACATTGGAAGAATTTAATTCTTCGATTTGTAACATCAACCATAAGGAGGAAAGCTCTAGCTCAGTAGGAATAATATCCTCTTGACCATATACGAGCTGAAAGGGAGTACAACCTGTACTTGCTTTGGAGGTTATGCAATCTTCCTAGAGAGAATAAGTGAGAAGTGTGTGCCACTTGCGAGGTTTATATTCTATGATCCTCTTTATGATCTTAACCAGATTCTTGTTAGTGGAATAAACTTGCCCATTTACCTGAGGGTAATAAGAAGATGAAGTGGAATTTTTGACATCTAATTTAACCAGAAATTTAGTCAATTTAGCATAGATGAAGGTTGGGACATTAACCATAATAATCTCTAATTGAATGTTGAATCTGGAAAATATATTAGTTTCTAGGAAAAAAACTACCTTCTCATCCTGTACATATCTAAGAGGGACAATATCGGTCCAATTCATAAAGTAATCAGTGGCTGTCAAAATAAAAATATTCCCTTCGGAAGATAGAGGATTGATAGGACCAATAAACTCTAGGCCCCATTTAGAAAAAGGGAAATCTGGTAGGATAGGTTGTAAGTGCATGGTATAAAGACGTTCTTTCCCAAAAAAAAATTGGCACTTATCACAAGATCTTGCGAATTTATAGGAATCTCCAAATATCGAAGGCTAATAGTAACCATTTCTTAGGATTTTAAAGGCAATAGCTTTAGCAGAAAAATGGCCACCAATGTGAATGACAAAAATTGATGATCCATGAATTTCATGTAACAATTTATGTGCTTCTTCATCATTCACACATCAAAGTAATAAAGCATGAGAAGAAATTCTAAACAAAAAGTATCCTAAAAGGATATACCTGGAAGATTCGAGGTGGAGTCTCCTTCTTTGATGAGGATCTAAGTTATTAGGGCATTTTTTATGCTGCAAGTAATACACAAAATTTCTATACCAAGGATGCCCAGCTATAGAAAGATTTTTATTTTCAATATAAAATAGAGCTGAAAGGGGATTATCCCGATCATCAATTTCTTCACTTGGTTCAGGGTGATAAGCTAAGTGAGGTCTTCTTCTGCAGTTGAACTGAACACATGTTGTCTTTCATGGTTGCTACCATACTTTAGCATTTTTAATGGATCATACGATTATCTCCCTCCTAATCCTTGCTTCATGTATGAGTCCATATAATCGGCTCCCTCCGTCTAACAGATTCCATGCTTCTATCTGCATTCTTATTGTCTTCTGTAATATATAATTGGCTCTCTCTATCTAACAAAGTCCATGTTTCCATCTTACTGGCTTCTACAAAACGTTATAAGTCTTTCTCTGACTTCTTTTTGTCTTTGCTTCTTCTAAGTCTCTTCATGATGGATTCATCTTATCTTGCAATATCTTTCACATGATTTGTTTGACATATTTCATCATGTGTATTATCTAATGATATCCTTCCTTATCTTATTGTTCTTCCATAGGTATAGTTCTTCTTGTAACACATTATCTTCCAAGAGATAGATATACAAGATATGTATAGAGACGATGCAAACAAGATATGTACAAGAAATAAGAAGAGTATTGTTACCTTTAGAAGAAGAAGTATATTTTATCCTACTTAGTCTTCTTTGTAGATTCCTTTTCTTCGGCAATTTACGCTGTGTTTCTCCTTCCTTTTCTTTAGCTCGGGACAATGATTCTTGTAGTGACCATACTTTTGACAGTTGAAACATTGTATTTTTGAAATATCTTTCTCTTGATTTGTCTTCTTATTTGAACCAAACTTTCTTTTGTTCTTGAAGTTATTGAATCTTATTGTGAAGGCTTGATCATCGTACTTCTTTTTGGGGTTTCTCTTTTGCACTGATCCTTGATTCTTCTTGAGCACAGCAAGTCCAAATTTCTTCAAATGTCAGATACTCCTTTCTTGTGTTCATGTTTGTAGAAAATGTATCCCACTTCTTGGAAAGACCATTGAGTACTATGTTTACCAAATCCTTCTCTAAGATGATCTCTTCTATAGCTTGTAGTTGATCTCTTAACTGAGAGATTCTCACAAAGTATGATGTTATGCTGTCATCATCATTCATCTTCATGTCATAGAGCTCTTTCTTCAGACTCATTACTTGTACAATGTTTTTGACTGAGAAGAGGTTTGTTAGGGCATCTTACATCTTCTTCGATGAGCCAAGATAGGAGATGTAGGGTATCAAGTGGTATTTGATAGAGTCCACTATGATACTCATGGCATTGATGTCACTATCTTTGAAATTCTCCATAGCTACAACATTCTGTGGTTCCTTCTCTTTTCCTTCTTCAAACTCTGGTTTCATGATCTTTCCTTTCACAATATCCAGCACTTTATTCTTGGCAAGGATGAGGTCAATCCTTGTCTTCCATGCTTTGAAGTTAGAAGCTCTATCTAACTTGTTCTTTGACTTCATAGAATAAGTCATGGCTGCTTTGACTTGGTCAAACCCTCGATTTGACCACAAACTCAAACTTGATGTCTTGGCTTGCTGAGAGTACCAGGAGATGCACTAGGCTAGGGCACACTGATATGTCCAAAGATTAGGTCAATCTCTTCACTTAAGGTGTCTCAATGAGAGGATTAGGGTTTCTGCAACTACACCTGCTAGTAACCCTAGTGGTAGTGCTTTGGTGACTACTCCTGCTATAAACCCTAGAAACAGTTCTTCAACGAGCTTAATATCCTTCTGGATATGTTTTTGTTAGGTTCCTAACCCGCACATAGGTAGAACAATATATTCAGATGTAATAAAGGCCAATATTAATAAGGCCTTTCAATAAAATAGAATAAGGTGGATGTAAGAAGACCTAATAGAAGCTTCCGCTTCTAGAAGGATCTTCCTCTAGATGTTTCTTTTTAGTATAAATAGGAGTCAAGGGTATGAGAACCCTAGCTTGTATATTATTGTAATAGAGATCTTTTCAACTGGAGGTTGCCCCCTCGAAGAGGCTCATGAACATTTTTTTCAGATTCAAAGTTCTATTTATGTTATTATTCTCATATCATTTCAGTGTTATTGTGGTGAATGTTTTGGTTATATTGTTATTATTCTGCCATTACTAGCATTTTATTTCTGTTCTGCATACATTTTATATCTAGTATATTACAAGTGGTATCAGAGCATTTTCCTCGGCAGAAAGTGTGGGTTAATTTTTTTTCAGGGTAGAGACATATTCCAGCATCTTTAAGCCATAGAGATATGTTGTTATGTGCATAAACCCACGATTGAGGGATTCATGCATGCAGGAAATACAAGTGGTACTTAAGCGCACATCTGTTGGTCACCCTTGTAACCCCTGTTGGTACCCCTTCGAGTTGTAGCGCATCAGACAACACATGTGTATGGATCGGCCTAGATTACTTGAAGCCCTCTTTAGATAAACCAATCAACCGCATGACTGCTATAGTGTCACCGAGAACAACACTCGGGAAGATACTCTCTAGTACCTGGGTAGTTAGGTAGTACAACTAAGGGTACAGTCTATCCTCCTTAGTTAGTGCCCTGAGATATTGGGCCGAGTACTACTGTTGGACCCTGCACGTATATCATAGAGCTATAGCACAGGGAAAACCCTTGTCTTTAGAACCCTTGAATACCTAACCCTTGGGGACAAAAACATAAACAAATTAAAATAGACAAGATCTATTGTTGCGCAACTATGTTCGGGTTTCAAAGTAAATACACATTTCTTTCTGGTTAAGCATTTGGGCATTTCCTCTCTGTAGTATTCTTCAGACCGAAGTATAACTCTGCAGGTGTAAAAAAAAAAAAAAAAAAAGTATGGAAATTTTTTTACCATTATTTGAGACCTATTCCATTGGATTCATCTATTTGCCCTTGTCACATTCATCCACATCATTTTTCAGAAAAAAAATTGACCCCACCCACCCCTTTTCAGCTCCCCCATCCTCATGGCCCATACCCGTAGCCAAGACTTGGAAGCTTGCTTCAACACCTTGCAATCTAGTCTCATCAAGACCCAAAAAGAAGTGAAACAACTCAATGCCAATGTTGTCACCATCAATACAAACATGCAATCCTCAATGGAGGAAATCAAACAAGACCTCACCAACCAGCTTGAATCTGTTATTTCGACACTCTGCACCAAACTACATATCCCTACAAATAATCCTTCCTCTTCCTCACCTCCACATACTGAAGGTGACCATTCCTCTCATTCCCATAACTTTCAGAACCATCACTTTCAACATGACCTACGCCTTCTGCAAGTGGATGTGACCAAATTTGATGGCTCAGACCCCACTAGTTGGGTAACCCAAATGGAACATGATTTCTCTTTATACGACATTAAAAATGACTTGGCCAAACTCTGGTATGGTGTTCTCCATCTAGATCAAGAACGTTGGCAATGGTGGAAATGGAGAAAAACTTCTCATCAAGGGTATATTGCTTGGACACACTTTGTGGTAGAGCTTTACGAATGCTTTGACAATGACACCAACCATTTGGGTCGTTTGACAAAGTTGAAACAATTAGGAGCAGTGGAAGAATTTATGGCTGCCTTTGAGAGCTTGGATTTTAGAACCGAGGGCATGTCTGATGCTTTTTTCCAAGAGTGTTTTATCAGTGGCCTCAAGGATGAGATTCGGGCCCATGTCCTCATGGATCAGCCTCGGAGTTGGGTGGAGGCTACTAAAAGAGATAAAGAAGCACAACAAGTTGTATCTTCTCAAAACCAAAAACCCTCCTTTATCCCTCGCCCTAAACCAGTAAATCCCACTACTCCCTCTGCTCCACTAAAGATCCAAAAATTGACCAGGGCTAAAATGGATGAACGCCAACTCAAAGGCCTTTGTTATAACTGTGATGAAAAATATTTCACGAGCCACAAGTGTAAAGAAAAAAATATTTTTATGGCCATCTCCGAGGATATTTCGGAAGAGGATGTAGAAACTCCCTTTGTGTCTGAGTCATCTGAATCCACTGACATAACCCCTCCCTCAGACCCTCCCGAAGTAGAACGGGTGATTTCCCTCAATGTTGTCACTGGCTTATCCGCTCCCCAAACCCTCAAGCTAATCGGTTATGTCAAGCATCGAAAGGTCATCATTTTGGTTGATAGTGGCAACACCCATAATTTTATCCATCGCCGCATTGCCCAAGAAACTCATTGCTACATCCATGTCATAAATAATTTCCAAATCATGATTGCCAATGGTGGTTCCATGAAATGTGGAGAGCATTGTGAAAATGTGTGTCTCCAAATTGGTGACTACCACCTGAAATCCCATATGTTTGCTATCGACATGGGAGGTTGTGACATTGTGTTGGGTGCAGACTGGCTAAGGACTTTGGGTCCCATTCTCATGGATTTTAAAGAATTAACCATGCAATTCGACCAGGAGGGCCACCAATATAAGTTCCAAGGCATCATCGTTGGTTCACCTAAGATCATTAGTTCCCATCACATGGAAAAGATGCTCAAAAAAGGTCATTCTGGTGTTATCGCCCAACTCCATGCCATACAAGCAACAAAGACACCCTCAGTCCCGCAAGACCTCCAAGCCATCCTTTCTAAACATCAATTGGTATTTTCCACTCCCCAAGGACTCCCTCCTTCCCATGGTGTTCATGATCATTCCATTCCCCTTGTACTCGGAAGCCTTTCTCCCAATATCCGTCTCTATCGTCACCCCTTTTCCCAAAAAAATGAAATTGAGACAATGGTCTAGGAACTCCTTAATCTAGGTGTTATCCGCCATAGTAAGAGCCCCTACTTGTCTCCTATGGTCATGGTCCTAAAGAAAAAAGATTCTTGGCGAATGTGTCCTGACTTCCGTGCTCACGAAAAACTTACCATCAAAGACAAATTCCCCATTCCTGTCATTGATGAACTCCTGGATGAATTGAGTGGCGCCTAATTCTTCACTAAACTTGATCTTCATTCGGGCTACCACTAGATACATATGAAAGAGGTAGACATTCCCAAGACTTCCTTTAGAACTCATGAGGGCCACTATGAGTTTTTGGTCATGCCCTTTGGCTTGTGTAATGCCCCCATCCACCTTCCAAAGCCTCATGAATCATGTATTCTGTCCTTTTCTCTACCATTTTGTCTTAGTTTTCTTTGATGATATCCTCATCTATAGAAAAACCTAGACAGACCATCTTGCTCATGTGGATCGAGTTCTCCATCTACTCTCTCAGCACCAACTTTTCCTGAAACGGTCTAAATGTGCTTTTGGTGCCTCAGAAGTAGAATACTTGGGTCATCTGGTTGGAAAACATGGCATCAGGGTGGATCCTAAAAAGATTGAAGCTATGCAAGACTGGCCTCTTCCAAAGACTCCTAATATATTGCATGGATTTCTGGTCTTAAGAGGGTATTATCGCAAGTTTGTTAAGAATTATGGGAAGATTGTAGCACCTCTCACTACTCTCCTCAAAAATAAATCTTTCAGGTTTCTGTGGTGAGAGATTTGTTTATAAATTGCTGGAAGAACCACAGTGCTTTTGATAGCTTGTGGATCCGAAACGTCGACAAGCTATCAAAAGAAATCTTTCACTTGGACTATATTTGTTGCTCAAGCTTTTCAAACCTTGAAGATGGCCATGTGCACCACTCCAGTCCTTGCCCTTCCCGATTTCACAAATACCTTTGTGTTGGAATCTGATGCCTCAAGGAAAGGAATTGGTGTTGTCCTTATGCAAGAGGGCCGACCTTTGGCCTTTACTAGCAAGCAACTATCTGAAAGAAAACTAGGAAAATCCATCTATGAAAAGGAAATGTTGGCTATTCTGCATGTCGTTGATCTGTGGCACCCTTATCTATTGGGGCAACGTTTCCAAATTAATATAGACCATCAAAGCCTCAAGTAATTTCTGGAACAACGCATTTCCTCCCCAGAACAAAAAAAAATGGGTGACTAAACTCTTTGGATATGATTATGAGATCATTTACAAGAAAGGCAAAGACAATGTGGTTGTGGATGCACTTTCCTGAAAATATGAAGATGAAGGATCCTTTTTTTCTCTTTCATTCATTGTACCAGATTGGCTCCAAGTCGTTCGCCAGGAATGGCTACAAGATCCCAAAAGTTTGCAGTTGATCCAGCAATTACAGTCCAATGCTCCATCTTCCCCATGGTGATGAACTTCTATACAAAGGTCATTTGTATTTAAGTAAACAATCAAATATTAAATCCACGGTACTTTATGAGCTTCATGCTACACCCACAAAAGGGCACTCTGGGTTCACCAAAACCTATGAAAGGGTCAAACGTTCCTTTTTCTGGGATGGTATGAAATAGGGCATTCAGAATTTTGTAGTTTAATGTGATGTGTGTCAACACAAGAAGGGAGAAACAGTCAAATCTTCAGGCATGCTACAACCACTCTCGATTCCACTTGCTATTTGGAAGGATATCTCTATGGATTTTATTATCATCTTACCCAAATCGGGAAATAAATCCGTCATCATGGTGATGGTTGATTGCCTTTCCAAGTATGCTCGTTTCTGCACCCTTCAACACCTGTTTATAGCATCCACAGTGGCTCAAATTTTCATGGATCAGGTCTTCAATCTTCATGGTATGCTGCACTCTATTGTTTCTGATCACGACCCAACTTTCACAAGAAATCTTTGGCAAGAACTGTTCAAGATACAAGGCACCGAATTGCATCTCAGCACAACTTATCACCCCCATACTGATGGCCAAACAGAAATTGTCAACAAGTGTTTGGAAACATATTTGAGGTGTTTTTCCTCAGAAAAGAAAAATCAGTGGACTCAATGGTTACCCCTAGCTGAATGGTGGTACAACACTTCATACCATACAGCTACACACATGACTCCTTTTGAAGCAGTATATGGACAAAAGCCACCTCCAGTTCTCTCATACTTACCGGGTGCCTAGAAGGTCTAGGCGGTTGACCTAACACTTACAACTTGAGAGGATATTCTTCATACCCTCAAAGAGAATTTGTTCATGGCACAGAATCGCATGAAGCAACAAGAAGATCAAGGTCACTCTGAACGTCAATTTGCAGAAGGGGATAAGGTGTTTCTTCGACTACAACCTTACAAGCAAACTTCCCTCAAGGCCGAGCATTGTCAGAAGCTAGTGCCCAAATTTTATGGTCCTTATACCGTTCTCAAGCATGTGGGACAAGTAGCCTATCAGTTAGCTTTGCCCATCCATTCGAAGCTACATCCTATTTTTCATGTTTCATGCTTAAAGAAGGTGATTGGAGCTGAGTTCCAAATTCAAACCAACCTTCGAGAGTTAGCTGAAGAAGGATCCATTTGGCTACAACCAAAAGTAGTTTTGGACCAATGTGAGTGTCGCCTATGTCAGAGAACCATAAAGGAAGTGCTAGTCCAGTGGAAATATACAACTCCAGCAGACACCACTTGGGAACTAGCTACCATTCTGCAACAATTTCCTCATCTCAAGCCTTGAGGACAAGGATGTTTTTAAGGTGGAGGACATGTTAGGGTCCTAACCCGCACATGGGTAGAAAAATATATTCAGATGTAATAAAGATCAATATTAATAAGGCCTTTCAATAAAATAGAATAAGGCAGATGTAAGAAGACCTAATAGAAGCTTCCACTTCTATAAGGATGTTCCTCTAGATGTTTCTTTTTAGTATAAATAGGATTCAAGGGTATGAGAACCCTAGATTGGATATTATTGTAATAGAGCTCTGCTCAACTAGAGGTTGCCCCCTCGAAGAGGCCCGTGAACATTGCTTTCAGATTCAAAGTGTTATTTCTGTTATTATTCTCATATCATTTCAGTGTTATTGTGGTGAATGTTCTAGTTATATTGTTGTTATTCTGCCATTACTAGGATTTTATTTC
The DNA here is from genome assembly GCA_009831015.1 of Picea engelmannii. Taxonomy (NCBI): domain Eukaryota; kingdom Viridiplantae; phylum Streptophyta; class Pinopsida; order Pinales; family Pinaceae; genus Picea; species Picea engelmannii. The sequence goes on from ML821849.1 coordinate 120,361, forward strand.
TGTTACGCATAAATTTTATATCTGGTATATTACAGTTTCTTTCCAATGGTTAGACTGAATGAAGGAGGTGTGGGCCCATAACTTGTTAGAATATAATGGATGTGTTCATTTTACCATTGACAATATCTCTATTGTCACCCAACCATAGGTCGAAGCCACCCTCCAAGCACCTTAACCTTGACAGAGAATCACTCTGGAAGCAAACCCTAGGCTAGATAGCCAAACAAAGGGTAGCGCGCCTTTCCCCAAGGATAGCACACCAACAATATCTAATCAGATAGTCCAAACCATAACCAAGAGGTAGTCCAAGCCAAATGTGATATGCTAGTTGTAGTAGTTGCAATGGCAGCTCTCCTCAAACTTGCGCACAAGACTGGGCACTGCAGTGCACACAAGTTGTTGCTCTGCAATTCTGAGACTACCTACCAGAATGAGAACTGGCCTCCTGTATTTATACTAATTCTGGCTAACTGCTTGGGCCGACTTCTCATTCTGGCTAACTGCTTGGGCCGACTTCTCTTGAAGACTAATAACCTAACATAAATTATCTTCTTGAGCCGAAAAGTCTTATAGGGTTACTATCCAACTCATTAGGGTTTCTTCTTGCTTCCTGGAGTATTCTATTCTCATTAAGTTTACACGTGGAGGTAAATACCTCCCGCAGCTACCATAATATCAACAAAAATGCCAACAATATGACGTTGGTAACATCTAGGCAACTCATTTACGGTATGTCAGTCGCTACTCCTCAACTTGCCACTGCACCTACCTCTCCATGTATCTAGATTGGAGATGAACTTGGAGGTCTAAAAGGTGCCACATCTACATTTTGAGAGATTTTGATTAGTCTCGGATACATAACATAAAAATTTCATAATAAAATGCCAAAAACAATATATAATGAAAACGTTTTTTTTTACCTATGTCTCCCCAATGTGCACCCTCGGGTAGTGCCAAATATGGATCACCACGAAAATCATCCTCAGAATAAGCGTAATCCTCGATCATGATAAGTTGATCTCTCATCCATTAGAAAAAGGTAGTGTCACATATCCACTACCTAAATCGGATTTTTCTGGTCTTCTGCCGGACCAGAACCCCTAAATATCCATGGAGGCCCAGCGTAAGCTGGCTCTTTCTCTCTCCTCCTTTGTTCCCATGTGATCACGGGTCATGTTCATGGTTCAATTTGAACGCAGTGCCTATTTGTATTTCGCGCCTCGGCACTATCGTAATGTCTAAACGTTCGACTCTGCAATCGCCGAACCCCGACAGGGCTAGTGACCAACCAATGGGGGCGAATCCCTACAGGGTCAGCAAATGACCAATAGGAACAAATCTCAACAGGGGTAGAGAACCACCAATGAGAATAGGCCCCGTCGCGCAGTTAAGTGGAATACAGGTGGCGAAAATGGAAACTCGACACGGTAGTCGACATGACAGGAGGGGGGGGGGAGGGCACTTCACACGCCACACTATTTCAGACACCCCCCCCCCTCATTAAAGGAAGAATCGCAAGGGGGGTCCATAATCCACTTGAGCGTCATTGATCATGATGAGTTGATCTCGACTGTTCGAGAGTTGCATGTCCAATTCCGGACCCCCCCCTACCACTAAAGGCAGAACAGTAAGGGGGCTCCAGAATGGAACCTCAGCCGTAGATCTGGACGGGTGGACTCTGGCCATCCAGATATGCTCGCCGCTTATCCTAAAGCATATTCACGTCCTGGCTTAAGTTGATGTCTCATTTCCACATCTAACGGTCATTACAAACCCTGAGATCCTCTGAAAGAATCTCGTCCGTTCATCGGGGTTTATCATTACGAGAATTCGGATTCTCGATCACGGGACTCCCGAATCCTCGATCCCCAGTTTCCCGATGCAGTTAATCTCTCAACACGTGGCCTCTGTCAATCAGATGGCTCAGATCTACTCCGGGGTTTCCACCATGGGAAACTCTGAACTCTTGTCAATATCCCGATTCCGCGATTCCCGATGAGCCAATTCACCAATATGGTCCCTTATGGGTTAGCCCTCCTAGCTAAACACCTGGCCCACATGACCACTATCTCACAAGACCCCAGCCTTATCTCTTGTCAAGTTTTCGGACTTTCCACTACCGAAATGTACTCGTCCTAAGGATTCACGATCCACTAAATCCTGATATGCCGATATAATGACAGCTGGCCCTACAATGGACGCTTTTCCCTTTGTCGGGATTTCGGACTTCGAAATTTCGAAGTGTATGGACTTCTTGTCCACAGGATACCCGTTTTCCCGAATGTCGATATCCCGATGGCCACACCTCTCGTCGGGACTTTCAACCTCCTATTCACGAGGGCTTAACCCTCATGCATCTCTTAACAGATCCAACGGCTGTTGGGTTTTTCTAGCTAAGATCTAATGGCTCAGATCTGTCCCACCTTGTGCACTCTTCCACTACTTCATGGGTGTGGAAAAATCAACGGTCTAGATGTTCTCATGGACTGTGGGGGTCTACGATCCCAATTTCCTCGCTATTCACGAAGATAGAGGAAAAGGGGCAAGGTATGTAACGCCCTTGTTTCTTTCATCAATCTAACAGTCGTGAATGACCATGGGTATTCCGACGGAATCTTGCCCGTCGATTGATACTTATCCCTACGCTGCTACTTCAGGATTTTAAAAGGGTCATTCCTCCTCATACAGGTTTGTTAAGACTTCCACAGCCAAGTCCTTTTTCCAGGTTCTTGGTAAACCTTTCCAAGGAGGGAATCTCTGTGAAGAGATCTATTACGGGGCATCCCTGGAGATAGATAAGGGTAAACAACTCCCCGAGAATAGGTTGGAAGCCTGACTTGGTTCAACTTATGCATAATTAAATTCATTTATCAACATAAGCCATGCGTGGTTTCTTCTGTTATAAGCATATGCAACTACTAGTACTAATCAAAATACTACTCAGACATTATTAAAATGAAAACATTCATAGTTCCGCAACTTATGAGCATAATTATCAAAATAAATATATTTCAAGGAGCTAGAGGCAAAACACTTATCAGAAACAACACCAGGGTTAAGAAACTGCTGAGAGGGGTGCTCGTTTCCACCCAACCGTAGGCTTAGCGACTCCCAGCGTATTTACCACTATCCACCCCTGAGCTGAGACCACGATGTTGTGAGACTGCGTCTATGTTTGCCAGTGACCAGGAGCGAAGGTTGCAATCCTTCCTCTCTGCTATCACTCACTCTGCATAATGCCAAAGTTCTCCCCTTGCGTCTGCCCTCTCCCAATCGCTTCTACCCCACGCCTTATCCTCTTGCGAGGTTGTGTGTGGCACGATTACCCTCGCACTGGCCAGTCATGATGGCTCTACATATGGGTGGTTCACCTCCCCATCCCTCATTAATTCCTGAGGAGCCATCAACCTACCAGTCTGCGAGGCATTTAATTCGGGCCAGCAAGCCGCTTTTGGTTCTCTGGGCCAGTGGAGTCCAAATACGATATTAATTCTCAGTGGAAGTTAATGCCACCTTTTCAGGTGCCTTCCACCGCCATCATGTTCTCTTTTCTGCACGTCCCCTCTCAGGATTCCTACAATAAATTCAAAATGTTATTCACATTCATCGACCTTTTCCTCAAGGTCCATTTACATCACATATTCACATTTATGAGTTTGCCATAGTTCTTGGCCAGTCCAGTTATATTTACAAGCTGGGGGAAACAGGGTGTTACAATTCCCTCCCCCTTAATTCCTCTATGTTCTTATCTACTAACATGAATGGTATGTACAGAAGTAAACAAAGTCGGATATGCCTATCTCATGGCATCCTCCATTTCCCATGTAGCCTCATCTGGGCCAAAATGCTTCCATTGCACCTTGACTTGTGCAATGGTTATGTTCCGAAGTGGGGTTTCCTTTCTGTCCAGTATGCATTGGGGTTTTGGTAGAAATTCTCCCTCCGGTTCCACCTGGATCACAGACCAGTCAATTATATGATTAGCATCATGTACATATTTCTTCAATAATGAAACATGGAAAACATTATGTTCTTTTACTGTGGGAGGAAGTGCTAGCCGATAGGCTACAGGTCCCACTCT
>ML821849.1:138980-153477 GCA_009831015.1 Picea engelmannii
AGCTACTAACATGAATTACATGTACAGAAGTAAACAAAATCAGATATGCCTGTCTCATGGCATCCTCCATTTCCCATGTAGCCTCATCTGGGCCAAAATGTTTCCACTGCACCTTGACCTGTGCAATGGTTCTGTTCCGAAGTGGGGTTTCCTTTCTGTCCAGTATGCATTGGGGCTCTGGTAGAAATTCTCCCTCCGATTCCACCTGGATCACAGACCAGTCAATTATATGATTAGCATCATGTACATATTTCTTCAATAATGAAACATGGAAAACATTATGTGCTTTTATTGTGGGAGGGAGTGCTAGCCGATAGGCTACAGGTCCCACTCTGTCTAGAACTTCAAAGGGTCCACAATACTGGGGTGCCAATTTGGCACAAGCTCCCATTTTTAGGGAACTCCTTCTGGGCTTAATTCTGAGATATACATGATCTCCTGTTTGGAATTTTCTTGGAGTTCTCTTCTGATTAGCATAACTTTTCTGTCGGTTTTGAGCGACCTTCAGATTTTGTTTTATCTGAGTCACTTGTTGTTCCATTTATTTCAACATGTCAGGTCCAAAAGAAATCCTATTTACAGGATTGCTCCAGCTGACTGGGGTATTACATTGTCTACCATAGAGGACCTCGAATGGACTCATTTTTAAGGACGCTTGATAGCCGTTGTTATAGGCAAATTCTACCAATGGCAGGTAGTCTTCCCATTTCCTGGGCTAATGCATTACATGCATCCTTAACATATCCTCTAATATCTGATTCACTCTTTCTGTCTGGCCATCGTTTTGAGGGTGATAGGCGGTGCTAAACAACAGTTTGGTCTCCAAACCCGCCATCAGTGATTTCCAGAAATTGGAAGTGAACTTTGTGTCTCTGTCAGATATTATCTCTCTCGGCATGCTGTGCAGTCGAAACACATCTTTCATGAATACCTTTGTGATATCTATCGCCTTGCTGGTCGATTTGACGGGGATGAAATGAGCAAACTTGCTCAGTTTATCCACCACTACCATAATGGCGTCATTCTATTTGGTTGAAATTGGTAATCCAGTGATAAAATCCATGGAGATGGTTTCCCATTTCCATTTTGGGATGGGTAAAGGGTCTAATAGTCTTGCTGGGTGTCGATGTTCTGCTTTAACTTATTGGCATTCTATGCATTGGGCCAAATATTTGGCTACATCCTTCTTCAATCCCAGCCAGTAAAATTGTTTTCGGGTGGCAGTAATCATTTTCTGGTATCCTGGGTGACCAGTATAGGGTCTTTTATGTAGTTCATCCATGATGAACCTCTTCAAGTCGTCACAATTGGGAATGTACAGTCTATCTCTGTAGGTGAGTAGACCTCCTTCGGTCGTCTGATAGCCTTCGTATTTGGCCCCAGTGGGTTCTTGTTGTAGGTACAGGGTCACATTTCGGGCGAAGGAATCTATTTCTTGTGCCTCTTTGACTCTGTTCTTGACATTTGTCTCGCAGGTACTCACTGCTGCCAAGTGAATTGTTCTCATGCTTCTGCTAAGGGCATCGGCCACTCTATTCTCCTTCCCTTAAATGTGTTTGATTTCAAAGTCAAATTTGCTAAGGAGGGCCATCCATCTAGCTTGTCTAGCATTGAGCTTGGGTTGGTCAAATAGATATCGTAATCCACAGTGATCTGTCATAAGCACAAATTTCCTTCCCAGGAGGTAATGCCTCCACATTTTTAAGGCATGCACTATGGCAGCCAATTCTAAATCATGAGTCACATATTTGACCTCATGTTCATTCAATTTTCGGGATTCATAGCAGATCACCTTTCCTTCCTGCATAAGGACTCCTCCGAGCCCTTCTTTACAGGCATCTGTGCACACAAGGAAGTCAGCTTCTGGGTCAACGATTTTTAACACAGGTGCATGGGTTAGTAAATGTTTCAAGGTTTAAAATATTTCCTCACATTGTTGTGTCCACAGAAATTTTGTTCCCTTCTTTTGGAGGGCAGTGATTGGACAACCAATCTTGGAGAAATCTTTTATAAATCTCCTATAGTATCCCGCCAATCCCATAAAGGATCTAATGTCTGAGACATCTTTTGGGGTAGGCCATTCCATGATAGACCTGATCTTGTCAGGATCTACTGCTACCCCTTCCTTGGACAGAACATGTCTCAAGTAGTGTATTTGCTTCTGAAAGAAGTCACACTTGCTGAATTTAGCATAGAGTTGATGCTCTCTTAGCACTTGCAGCACAAGTCTAAGATGCTCTTCATGTTCTTCTCTACTCTTAGAGTAGATTAAGATATCATCAATAAAAACTAGTACAAATTTATCTAGAAATACTGAGTACATTGTTCATTAAGCACATGAAGGTGGCAGGGGCATTGGTTAGCCCAAATGGCACTACCACAAACTCATAGTGACCATACCATGTCCAGAAAGCAGTTTTATGGATGTCCTCACCCTTAATTCGGACTTGATGGTATCCCGACCTCAAGTCAATCTTTGAGAAAACAGACGCACCTCCCAACTGATCGAATAGATCATTGATCCTGGGCAAGGGGTATTTTTTCTTTATGGTTACTTTATTAAGTTGTCTGTAGTCTATGCACAGTCTAAGGGTGCCATCCTTCTTTTTCACAAACAGGACCGGTGCTCCCCATGGGGACATGCTGGGTTGAATATAACCCTTGTCCATCATCTCTTTCAATTGTAATTTGAGTTCAACTAACTCAGGTGTGCTCATCTGGTAGGGTGTTCTAGACACCGGCACCACTCCTGGTGCAAGTTCTATTGAGAAGTTAATGTCTCTTCTTGGAGGTAGACCCGGTATCTCCTCTGGAAACACATCTTGGTATTCTCTCAGGATAGGGTGATCATCAGGGCTTGGATCTGCACCTTCGGTTGTTTTCAACACCTGTACTGCATATAGGGGACATCCTTTCCGGCAATACTTTCTCATTTGCAATGCTGATACTTGTCTCACTGAGACCGGTTTTCGGATCCCTTGAAGGGCTATCCTTTTTCCTTCTTCGCTCACACGTTCTAATGTTTTATAGTAACAGTCCAGTTTGGCTTTATGGGCGGCCAACCAGTCCATACCAATCAATAGATCGTATGATCCCAGGGGTAATACATTAAGGGTTGCTTGGGTGGAGAATTCACCCAACATTAATTGACAGGCTGGTATGGCCTCTACCACCTTTCTTTTGGTGCTATTGGCTAACTGTACCAACCATGGTTTAGTTTGCTTCTGTGGCTGTAGCTTACACTTATCAACAGTTCTAGGGGATATATAACTCAAATTTGAACCAGGGTCAATCAAAACAGACACCAGATGGTTGAAGATCATACCTTCTATTTCCACCACTGAAGCTTGGTGGTCAGCTTGGTTGTTATCCAAGGCTGCATAGATCTGCGGCACACTCCTTGCCACATCATTGACCGTGGTAGCTTCCTGCATGTTATAAATTTTTCGACTGTTCTGTTGTCGGAGTGGACAGTCTCTCCGGAGATGCTCTCCTCCACAATCCCAGCATTCCAAAGGTTTCCTTTTTGGGTTATCAGTCTTTACTGGTATAGGTCCAGAAGTTTTATTTCCATCCACCGAGGGAAAGTTCTATTGGAGTACACTCTGGGTTGGAAAGTTCATTCTGTGGTTCTTCTTGTAGTTTTTCAATCCCGAGGATTTATTTCCCTTTTTCTGAAATCTCGAACCTCTTCTATTTCCAGTCTCCACGAGACTTTGCCCGATGTCCATATTGTTCATGACAATATGTTGCCTTCCTTATAGTGTCTTCTAAGCTCTTTGGCTCGTCGAATTCGATTCGGTTCCGTTATTCTTTGGGTAGCCCACTGATGAAGCATTGGACCTTCGCCTTCTCTGCTTTGATGTAGGGTACATATCTCAGTAAGTCAAGGAATTTGTTGACATACTCCTCCATAGTAAGTTGTCCTAGTTTGAGTTCATAAAACTCTTTAGCCTTCTCGTCGAAATACCTTTCCGACAAATACTTCTTCCGGAATTACTTCTCGAACCGTTTCCAAGACAGGTCCTCCTCGCAGACCCCTTTCATATTATTAAGGTCTTCCCACCAGATGGAAGCCTTCCCATTTAGATTGAAAGTGGCCACTCGGGCCTTCAGGCTCTCTGAGAAATCATGGACTCTGAAATATTTCTTCAGTCCAAGTAGCCAAGCCTCAGCTTCCTCTCCCTTCTTTATCTCACCATCGAAGCAGGGAGGTTTGGCCTTTTTGAATTCCTCAAATTTATGACTCTTAGAAGTCTTTTGCTTCTTCTGTTTCTTTTGAGAATAGGAACTGGTCCTACTGCTGGAAGAGCCTTCTGAATCGCCAAATTCCTTCTCAGTGGAATTGTCTGGCACTAGTCCTTTACCTCTGGGGTGGACCTTTCTTGACGTGCTTCTCTCAGTATGGCCACTGACCTGACCATGATTCTGCATCTCAGGTTCATGCTGCATTTGTCGTTGTAGGTCGGATAAGCTCCGCAGTAGAACTGCATTGATCTCGGTTTGCTTTTCTTGTTCTTTCATCATTCTTTCATTATTGGCCTTGCAGCTTTACAATTCGACCATGAGACTCCTCAGTCTCAGCTAGGTCTGGAGGGGTTCCTATTGCTCTTCTTTCATCAGACTCCTCGTCTCTATTGTGGGAGCCTTCTCCCACCTCTTGGTGAGTCACCATACGCTGCATTTGTAGCTTCCTGCGGTTGATCGTCCATTGGAGTGAACAGACAAACGGTGGGTATTAGTCCAGAGTTAAATTCATTTTATAATGTGCGCATAGTTTCATAACTCTTTCTCATGCATACACAGTCGGGTTTTCATATTCCAAGTTTTTAATTCCTGGACAAGATAGTTAAGTCAGGGGGTTACTCCTCATAGGAGTGTTTCGGACGAGGTTTATGCGCGACTGGTGCATAAGCCCAATCAGGCTGAGTGTTGTAACCATGCTCTGATACCACTTTGTAACGTACCCGCTACCTATAATCAAAATTTTTCATTGTTTTATCAACAATGAGAATCCCCGATTCACCGGTCTTCTATTTACCTACCTGACTCTCTGTACATAACCGTGGTCTTATGTCCCTTTCCGTCGGGATTTCCGTTCTCAACCATCCCGATTCGTTTAAATGCTAGTTAGTCTCCTAGGCTAAGCTCTTGGTTACATGGCCTCCTCTATATGACCATGGTCATAACTACCATCGGGGCTACGGGGTTTCTAATGTCAAACTTCATCCCGAGGTCTACCCTTTACCACCGGGAGATCAACTGAATCTTGCTATCTCGCGAGTTCGTGAATCAAAGCCTCCAACTCCTCCTTTCCAATATCGCGACACCCGAACTGGCGATACGGGTATAACTCCTTTCTTTGTTAGCGCCCTCCCCACCTGTAACCGTAGGCTAGGCTTAAACGTTAGTGTCTCTCGCAACTCACACCTTCGTGAGTTTATGATTCGAACTCTCGTGCTCTCCTGTTGCGATCTCCCAAACGCGATAGGTCAACGCTGAGTTGACCCCTCCCTTGGTGGTTCTTCGCTGCTCGCAACCTCGCAACCTCGCAACCTCGCCGGTTGAACCGTCGAGCTTTCACCCTCCTATTTCGCGAATCCCTAAGATGCGAGAATTCAACGGAGTGTCGACTCCTATCTCTAGGAAACGCGTGTCCACCCATTGACCACGCGGGTCCCACCTTATGGCTCTGCCACGCGTCCACACGAACCTCGGCACTCGGCACTTCACGACTTCTGATGTCGAAAGTGGCCCCACTCAACCTCCGAACCCCGAGTGCGAAATAAGCGATAGGGTTCCCAGTCCAACGATCCTCATATGACCCAGATCCAACGGCTCTCCTTCCTTCCTCGCTCCTTGCGTCTTCGCGACTTGGAGTAACCAATGTTTGGGATCTCACCCTACAAAATTCCGAGTTCACGAGATCTCTCGATCTCTACCACCTGTCCTCCTCAGATGGACGGCTCCGATCCTCTCGTGGCTTCACCACTCGCGGCTTGGAGCGTCCAATTTTTGGACTCCTACCCCACAAACCTCCGAGCTCACGAGATCCTCGGATCTCTGCCACCTGTCCTCCTCGGATGGACAGCTCTGATCCTCTCGTGGCTTCGCCACTCGTGACTTGGAGCATCCAATTTTTGGGCTCCTACCCCGCGAACCTCCGAGCTCACAAGATCATCGGATCTCTGCCACCTGTCCTCCTCAGATGGACAGCTCTGATCCTCTCGCCACTTCGTCACTTCATGTCCTCACGCCTCGCGACTTTTAACACCAATTACTTGGGCGTTCACCCTGCGAACTCCCGAGTTCACGAGATCTCTCGATCTCTGCCACCTGTCCTCCTCGGATGGATGGCTTAGATCCTTTCATGACTTCACCACTCATGACTTGGAACTTCCAACTTTTGGACTCCCATCTCGCGAACCTCCGAGTTCACAAGTTCCCTGGATCTCTGCCACCTGTCCTCCTCGGATGGACGGCTCGGATCCTTTCGTGACTTCGCCACTCGCAACTTCGAACATCCAACTTTTGGACTCCCATCTCGCGAACCTCTGAGTTCACAAGTTCCCTGGATCTCTACCACTTGTCCTCCTCGGATGGACGACTCAGATCCTTTCGTGACTTTGCCACTCGCGACTTGGAACATCCAACTTTTGGACTCCCATCTTGCGAACCTCCGAGTTCATGAGTTCCCTGGATCTCTGCCACCTGTCCTCCTCGGATGGATGGCTCGGATCCGTTTTTTCCCCATTCATGAGGCTTAACCCTCGTCTATCTCCCTAAAGATCTAACGACTTTCAGGATTCCTAGTTCAGATCTGACAATTCAGATCAGTCCCGATGCCGCACCCCTTTCTACTTCTCTTTGGACGTGGAAAAATCAACAGTCCAGATGCTCTCATGGAGCCTGGGGTCTACGATTCAGATTTCTTTTCTATCCACAAAGATAGAGGAAAAAGGGTTAAGGAAATTAACGCCCTCGTTCGTTCCTTTGATTTAACGCTCGTGAATGACCGCAGGTTCCCCGATAGGATCTCATCCGTTGATCAATACTTATCCTTATGCGGCTACTTCGGGATTTTTTAGAGGGTCGTTCCTCTTCATACAGGGTTGCTCAGGCTTGCACATCCAAGTCCTTTTTCCCAGTTCTTGGTAAGTCCTTCTAAGAAGGGAATCTCTGTGAAGAGATCAAACCCAGAGCATTCCTGGAAATAGACAAAGGGATACAAGTTCCCGAAGAGGGACTGGAAGTCTGACTTGGTTCAACTCACACATAATCAAATCCATTTATCAACATAAATCATGCCTGGTTTCCTCTATTATAAGCATATATCTATTCATTCTTATCAAACACTGCATCGACATTCTAACACTGAAATCATTTACAATTTCCCAGTTCTATGATCATATATATATACCAGTCTATGAATTTCAAGATGCAATATATATATAAAACACTTATTAGAATATAACACCCGAAGTGGGTGCGACTACTGAGAGGGGTGCTTGTTTCCACCCAACCGTAGGCTGAGCGACTCCCAACGGATTTACCACTATCCACCCCCGAGCTGAGACCACGATGCTCTAAGACCGTGTCTCTCTACCTGCCAGTGACTAGGAGCGAAGGTTGCAATGCTTCCTCTCTGCTATCGCTCACTCTGCGTAAAAATTGCCAGAGTTCCCCTCGCATCTGCCCCCCTTCCATCGCTCCTGCCATATGCTTTATCCTCTCGCGAGGTTGCATGTGGCACGATTACCCTCGCGCCGATCAGGCCTGACGACTCTACGGATGGGTGGTTCACCACCCCATCCCTCATCAATTCGCCCGCCTACCAGCCTGCGAGACATTAAATTTGGGGGCCAGCGAGCCGCTTTTGGTTCTCCGGGCCAGTGGAGTCCAAATACGGTATTCATTCAGGGTGGAAGTTAACACCATCTTTTCAGGAGCCTTCCACCGCCATCGTGGTCTCTTTTCTACACATCCCCTCTCAGCAGTTCTGCAATAAATTCAAAATATTATTCACATTCATTGACCTCTTCTTGTAGGTCCATTTACATCACATATTCATACTTATGAGTTTTCCATAGTCCTTGTCTAGTCCAGTTATATTTACAATCTGGGGGAAACAGGGTGTTACAGTTTCTCAGTGTTGAGGGTGCAATGATGTTTAAACAAAGGAAAAATAGGAATTTCTTGAAGGTTCTAGAATGGAATCTTTGAAAAGATGAGGTGGCCTCTGATCGGTGTGGATCTCACCCGCTTCTATGATTTAGTGGGATCTAGCTTTGCTTTAGCTTTTCAAGTCAGGTTGTGTATACTCTTCATCAAAAGCATTGGAGCAAAGGTGTATGTGTGTTGAGGCAAAGGGACATTGGAAGGGACCTTGCAATATCAAGGCACAAGTTGTATTCTCCACTTTCATCAATATAATATAGTAATACATTTCTTTCCTCTAAAAGTGTCTCCATTTTTATTGCATAACTCCTTGATCTTATGCATAGGTTTTATTGGAATATATATATCGTTTCTCTCTCTTTGTTGGTTTGTGTTTCTCAACAGGTTCAACATCCTGCAAACCTTGAGATGGAGCAAGGACAACAATAGAAAGGATCAAACAACGTTTAAACGATATGTCATTTATCCCTCATTGAACTAGTATACATTACAATGGAAACCTAAGGAGAAGTTTGTATTCTGTCATGTTTTGTTCTAATTTCTTATGGAAGTTAGGGAGATTATTTTGTGTCAGCACTTACTGATTTGTCCAGTAACACTAGGAATAAAAACATACATGGAAAATGAATTATTATTTTACATACATTTAGGGATATTTTCATATAATTAAATTTCGTGTAATTATTCATTTTTAATTGTCGTTATAATATTTTGAATTTCATTAGTAAACAATGTTGTGTTAATATCGGGATAAATCTATTATCGCCTAAAAAATTCTCACTTGTGACATTTCAAGTAGTCTTACCAAAATATACCACTATCGGTGTGTTTTAGCTCCATTTCACCCCATTTTCCACGATCATTCGACCTATGGATTTTTCTTTCCTTGGAAAAAAACGTAAATTTATCATCCGAAGAGAAAACTTACATTCTGTATGCATTGAGTGCACTGATCCACCTCAAAGTTGAGGGATAGACTGACAAAATCTTTGATACAAACTAAGTATCTGTGATTGTAGATTGTGTTAAATTTTAATGATCTATGGCTCATGTATCTTCTTTAAATTTTTTTTTTAACTATAACATGAACCATAACTATTGTAGCAAACCAATATCACAAGAAGAATAACCATGCACAAGAACATAAGAAGTATCCTGGGAAACCCTTCTCAACAAGGGAAGAAAACCCATCCAATCCTTTTCTATATTCCTCAAGAGAAAGACCTCCCACACCATCACCAAACCTAGCACACAAGAGGGTGCTACAATTCCCATAATTTCAGACCACAACTTCTGAAATTATGAGATGACACAATGATAAGTGTGTTTCCTCAATGGGGATTCACCTTTATTTATATAATAATTGTCACATAAAATGATGTGTCTATTGGCACCATACGGCCGACCTCAACAACTCAAAATATAATTAATAATTACCATATTAATTATCTTTTACATTAATTATTAATCACATTAAGGTGGGGCTGACCTGTACCCTTTACATTACCATTAGGGTTACAGGTAGGTCTGACTCTTGAACAATATAGCAAGGGATATTATACACCCAGTAGTGCTCATCCACTAGGGGCACATCCATAAGGATGTCCATATCTCTGTCTCACTACATTACACAGAAGAACCACTTCTAGTGCTCAACCACTAGGATCACGTTCACCTGTGCTCATCCACAGACACGTCCACTCAATAGATCTTCTTTCCCACTACATTACACAGGAGAGTCATATGGATTTTCTCATAAACTCTTCTACTCAAAGGAGGCTAATACATCATCTTCATTTCCGTTATCATGACGATGCACCCAACACTTTGGTATTTCACACGTTCACCTTGTGCTCAGCCATAGGTACGTCTAACTCAACATATCTCCTTTCTCACTGCGTTACAAAGGAGAATCATCTGGAGTTCTTCACAACTCTCGCTAAGGATGAGGCCATCTCTACATTCCATCTCTGTCTTAGATAGGAACCACACACCCCTCTCAGGGGCTTTCTCTCAGGTTTGTAAGCTGGAGAATATCTCGCATAGCTACAATCATCAACATCTCTTAGGTTTGTAAGCTGGAGAATGTCTCACATAGCTGCAATCATCAACGGATTGTTCCTTCTATCAATAATTACATCAAAGTATGAATCCTACATAACTAAAATATTGAAAGACAATTTGTGGGAGTTATGAAATCCCCCTTTATCTCAATAAATACAAAGTTTACAATGTCCAGTAGATATTCTATGGATATTCTGTATATATAAGAAAAATAAATACATAAAAGATTATACAATAATTTTCTTGCATATATATCCTTGTTCAAAATATGATTATGTCATGTTTGAAGTTACTGAGTTGGAAACTGAGGATCTTTGATGAAAGGCCGATGAAAATACTCTAATAAATCTTCACCCCTTTTTTCTTTGATATGCCACTATCCAAAAAGTAACTGTAGTCATGATTTAAAGAGAGAGTCGGCCTCTATATTTCTTTCCCTATATACATGTTTGATTTCATAAGAATCGAAAAAATTCGGATATATGAAAATTTCCTCCAAAATAGGTTGCAATAGAATATTATTACATTGCAGATATTTTCTGCACCAGTTGATAACATTTAGGGAATCACCAAATATTTGGATGGATCTGATTACCTTTTCCCCGCAAAAAGAAGAAGAAGCTTTAAATCCATTAGTTCAACAAAATTGTTTGTCCCCCCCACTAGACCCATTTTAATATGGAAAGAATGATGTGAATTGAAGAATAGGGCAACCCCCCTGCCATAGATTTGGTTGTCATTTTGAGATGCATCGTCGAAAAAATCCCATGGCTTTTATTGGTCAATCTGTTTAACACACACATATCGAATCACGGGACATGCTTTTTCCTGAGGGAAATGGGAGAGTATAGAAAGAGTTTGACCTGCAATAATGTCACGAAGAGAAGGTCGATCTTTAAAGATGGTCACATTTCGGGAGAGCCATGCACTCCAACTAATCAACAATGGCAGGGATTTTATTTTCCTATGATATTCAACCTATGGAAGTTGTAGAGTCAAACCTAGATTTTGACCAAAAAAAGGGCAATGAAAATATTATCCTTAAAATTTGTGCCACCGGTGCAAATAATACTCCCAAAAGCTACAGTGCTCCAACAAATAACCAATTTTTCTTTTTTTCAGCTTGAATTTTCCAAAAGGGGAAGTTAGTTATATATGGACCATTTTGAACCCTAATTGTTATTATTAGCTTTGATTTGGTCATATTTAACAACTATTTAAATACCATTTCAAGGGGGTTTAACCACTATTTTCTCTATAAATAAAGGCTTGAAGTCACTCCATCCATCCATCCATCCATCCATCCATTCATAGTAAGGTTATGCTATCGAAATCACACTATAAATCTTGAGGACCTCTTCCTCTGGGTAGTGCCATTTCTTATCTAGGCACTTTTCTCGCACACTAAAGAGGGGATCATACATACACTAAGGAAGCGAAGGAAACATCCCAAGGAGGGGGCTTTGGAGCCCACAAGTCTTCATCAAGTTCTCTTCATAAGTGTCTTCTCGTCCATTTATATTGGGTAATGGAGTTATTCTTTCATTCTTTATAAGATCTTGTTCATGTTATGGTTTTCTTTCTTGCTTTGTCCATTTATTTCAAGAACAATGTGAGTTTGAGAATGGTAGGAATAGCTTAGAGTTAGGGTTTCTAATTCTTACACCCATTATTGTTTGTGATTGATTCACGACCATCAAGTTAGTGTATTTTTCTCACCCTTGTGACAAATTGTACACAAAAACTATCCATTAATTTAATTCAAGGGTTCGAGTAGGTGGAATTTGGGAACTCGGGTATTCAACTTGGAATCTACACCTTTACAAAGGTCACGAGGTAGCTTGATGGAGCTCTACCTAGTCTAGGAACTATTTTACAAAGAAGAAACTTATGGAGAATGTTTGGTTCTAATTACTTATGTTATTTCTATGTTTAATTAGTATGTATTTGCCTTCAATCATGGTATGTTTTTCTTTCAATATTGTAATCCTTAAGATGGGTGTTAGGATATAAAACTTACTATGTAATAAAGTCACTTTATGACTTTATAATATGTTAATGCTCACTTTTTGTGTAAAGCGGTCTATCTCACTGATCCAGATTATTTTCGGCAAAAAATGAGAGCAGAGATATAACACGTAAATATTTTGAGATATTGCAAGAGAGACAACAATATAACATAGATATAGCGGAAATAATAAGAGTCACAGATATACAGTAATACACGATTTCTATTAATGAAATAAATGTACAGAGACTGTAAAATACAGAGTGAAAGACTCGCTAGAATGGTGGCAGCTTATCTCTGAGAAGAGATGTGATGGCTACTCGCATCCATGAGAATATAATTATTACAATGAGGCTCTAAGGGCCTTTTTAACATAAGTAAAATCCAAAACCCTAACCTCGGAAGATGAAAATCCAAAATGTTTGTGGGCCCCGATGGGGGTAGTTGATACGTCAACTTCCCAGGGGCATAACTTTTGCATACGATCTCCGTTTGGGGCACTCAATAGCTCGTTGGAAAGATCTATCCGAGAACTACAACTTTTGAGTGAGCAACATTGATATATAATCCATGTTGCTCCCCATTTTCTCAAAAAACATTGTTTAGGGCCTCAAAATGGCCCCAGAAGTTAAAAACTACTAAAAATAGTAAATTACCAAAATTGCCAGAAACATGTTTTGGGCCAATTGGAGAAGGTGGGTGGCCACCGATATCCACCTGGATCAATCCTCCCTCCTTAGGAAGCAATGGTCTCCATTGCGTTGAGTTCCTAGGGGAGAGGGGAAAGCGATTGTTGAATCTGAATCTTGGTGAGTTGCTTGCCTTGTTGGAACCATCGCGCTGCTTGGTTTGTTGAAGGTCATCACGAACCTGTGGTTGGAAGGGTTGGACCTTTTTAACTAGTCTGGATACATGAGATGACTGTGTGCAGAAGGAATCTTTGTGTTTTGTTGTAACCTTGTCGACCTGCTTCTGGTGGATAGAAGGTGCTTGGACCGAGGCTGTAGTGGTTGCAGTATCCTTTTGTTCCCCTTTTGAACAGATTGTGGAGAAGATGAATTTTGTAGTATGAGATACTACCTTGCGGCACTGTTTAGGTGGGGAAGTAGTTGGAACTACCTCTGGTATCCTGTAGAGATGACCCCCTAGAGTAATAATGACACTACGAGGTCGAGACTCATAGATAGCATGGCGTTTCCACATATATGGCTGGCCCAAGAGAACATCATAGACATCCAGTGGGGCAACATCACATAATACCTCATCCTTGAAGGGTTGGATGCCGTATGACAATCAACACTGCTGGCTGACACGAAGATCTTGTCCTTGGCGAAGCCACCCGATGATGTATGGTTGCGGGTGTGGTGTTGTCGACAATCCCAACTGTTTGACGACCTCTGCTTAGATGAGGTTCTTCTGGCTTCTGCTATCAACAATAAAATGCAGCGGGGTCCCCTTCACCCACATCTATGAATGAAAAAGGTGCTCCCCCTCTTCTGGATCTATTGGTTCTTTTGGTTGAATTGTTGTTGTCACGACAATAGCAGTGGGGTCTACATCAATGATCTGTCCTTTACCAGTATTTTCAGAATCAGATTCTGAATCAGGGTTTGGCTCCTTGTCTTTGATCTCAGCCACCAATGACTGGTTTGAGCGACATTCATCGGTGTTGTGCCAGGGGCTTTTGTGGAAATCGCACCATTTTTCGATGTCCTTCTTTGTCTTCCCATGACCCTTCTTTTGCTGTGGCTTGGATTGGTTTTTGGGAGACTGTTTGTTAGGGTTGTCTTTGTCATACTTTGGTTGTTGTGGATTTGCAGACCCGAACTCCCATTTGTTCTGGTGTTTAAATTTCTGCTCGATTTTAACAGCATATTGATAGGCAGCACCGAGTGATAAGATGTCCAAAAACTCCATTTCAGTTTGGATGTATCTGTGTAGAACCCCACGGTATTTCAGAACCAAATGTCGTTCGGAGTCTTTGATACCTAGCTTGGTGCGCAAGGTATGGAAGGTATTGGTGAACTCTGTAACTGCTTGGCCCCTCTCTTGCCGCAGTGTGGTCCATCTCATGTACTAGTCCTCATAGTTGCCAATAGGGTAATACTATTCCTTTACCGCATCCACAAAAAAATCCCAAGTGGGCTCGGCCCCATATATTCCAGACTCCTTTGTGGAACTCTGCTCCCAGTAAGTTTCCCACCAATGTTTGACATGGGGGAGAGCCTTAAGGAGTGCGAAGGTGAT
>ML821850.1:0-28070 GCA_009831015.1 Picea engelmannii
TTTCATGATTTGGTTATTTTTTCCATTTTGGGTTGAGGAAGGTTTTGTGAAGCCCGAGAAAGGAGAAAGAGGATTCCAATGAGGACATTTCACACATCTTGTATCCAACGATCAGTAAGCCAAGTAAGTCCTCTAACTACCTTGGTAGTTCTTTCTAAATTATTGTAGGCCAATCTAGGAAACAATAAAGTATTGTCTTCTATTATGATCTATTTTGATTTCACCCTATTCATAGGATAGATTATTCTTATTCATAACATAATTGGTGACTCTACTGGGGAATAACACCTAGAGTTGTTCTATGCAGGGTGTGCCCTATTGTTTCTAGGATTGTTTTTTGTTTTCTTTAGTATGCTTCATGTTTGATTTCCTATTTATAGTCCCATCAAGTCAAAATTCAAGAGTTTTTATGAAAAATTTTGAAAAAATTCCCCTTAACTAAAAGCATTCACCTATTTCCCTTAGGAATAGAACAAGTATTCATTTGTTGAACTTGAGAAAAGTGTGAGTACTCACGTTGTTCCTTGTCACAAGGAGAAAGTGATTCATGGGAAGTGTTTTGTCTTTCCTTTAGCCCATTTTTTTCTTAATGTTTCTTAGTATTCTTATTGATTTGGTTAACTAAGTGTCTATGTGTTGTCAATAAAAAATAAATCCACGCTTGCATAGTTGGATTTAACATTTATAATTGAAAAAGGAAAAGCATTTTAGGTGTCTTTTCTTGTTTTTTTGTTTTGATGTTTGAGGTTAGGTTGTCTAGATGCACGTTAATTTGCTTGGTCAATTGAATAGTGTCTAATAGTTTGTAGTCTTTGCAAGAAAAAGGAAAAAATGTATTACAATTTTTGCATATTGCATTGGATTTTCTTTTCAAATTTGTTCATGTTATAACTACTCTAATTGAAAAATTAATGCAATTTGGATGCTAGTGTTCTTATCAATTGTTTCTACTTTGAGTCTTTGAAACATCACCAATTGTACATCCATAACCTATAAGTAATTAATAGAAAATTAAAACAAATGCTTAATCTACAAATAACTAGAATCTTTTCTTTCTAGATGAACAAACAATAGTCTAGGAGTTAGGGCCTTAGAATAGGTTGGAGAGTAGATTATCCAAGGTCACAAACCTAAAACTAGAGTTGATTAAAGAGTGTATTAAACCTAGTATTAGCAAGGAGCGCTTTCCAAGAAAGAACCTCTAACACACTTGTTAAGAACAAGGTTTCATTAGGGTAAGTGGAGGTGATATCCACTCCTTCTCTTTCTTTAGTGTCCATTAGATTACTACGATTACATGGGTTTCCAAAGTGCCAAGGTCCTCTAGGTGAGAGTTCTTTTAGAAACCTCAAAATTTATGCCCATGCCCATACGTGTGATCCCAACCCATGAATGTTCTTCCTAGTCGCCAATTCCGAATTGGTAAACTTAGTGGCTTGTCCTAGGAATTCACATGGGTGATTGCGAGTCGAAAGTACTCACAATACCTAAGGGAGATGTCTGCTCATTATTTCATATCCTATGGAGGGTGCCCATTTTCTTGAGGGTACTTTCAACTTAGGTGAATATTGTGAAAATATTACCATAACTATCTCTCACTCCTTCATTGATCGGCCTCGAGAACGAATCAACTTGTATTGATCTCTAGAAGATATTTTTATCATAGCTTCATTTCCTTGGACTCAAGACCTAACCAAATTGGGTTAGTACTTAGAAGAGTGGTTGGTATGTTGATTCCTTTTAGGACCTTTCTAGTTACATGATTCTTTCCATGTAGTTGGCCTTAGGGTTGTGTCTATCTCATCACTTTTGGATCTTTTATTCAAAGTGGCTAACCATTTTCTCTATCAGTCAAGAAGAAATTATGGTATTTCACCATAAAGCATGAAGAAAACTATTATAAGGTGCAGGCTTGATAATGTTGGTTCATTAGAGCTAGCACATAAGACTCAACTAGATGTGGAAAATATTGCAAGGGAAGGTATCAGTAATGAAGATCTTGAGGCCTAAGGATTTGTAACGATTTTGGATGGTTGTGTTCATATTATTTAAGGTGTACCTTTACCTCAGGATGATGTCAGTCCCATCCATGTTGAGAATCTTACTAATCCAACTCCTATTAATTTCATTTGCCTCTTATTGAGCCTCTCATCTCTTACTCTTTGCACACTCAGGTTCATGAGAACCCGAGCCTTCAATGATCTATAATGGAGAAAATTGTCAGCTCATATGGATCTGTGGGAATTCACACACCCACTTTGACAATCATCGATGGAGGAATTACTCCTCCCATATTGTTTCAACTGATCATGGTCCCTCCTATCTCATACATATTATGTGGAGGTGTTATTCCTCCCTCGTATGTCCCTAAAAGTGGGGTGAGACCACAACCCTCTACCTCATATGGTGGAGGTTCTTTTTCCTTTGAAATTTGATCTAATGGTATGTTGAATGTCACAACACATTTTTCACATTTTTCCCCTAGTCTTAGCATGTATGAAAGGAGTTCATCCACTCATTTCCCTTCCTTTCCATGGGAAGGGAGGCATATCCCCATGTCACTACCAACGCTTGGGATAATATATTTTCCGTCTTCCAAGTTTCCTAGGGGAAACCATCCTCCTCATGGTTTGGGACACCAAATGAGAGACTTATTTCCTTCTATGGGTATGAAAATGGGGATAAATCCCTTGTCAATTTCTAACAACCAAGAAAGAAAATCCTTCCCATCTACCATGATACCCTCGAGAAGAAATCCCTTTTAGAATTTTTTTAATCCAATGTATTGAGGACTTCCTCCTTATGTATGGATGCATTCCACTTCAAACCAAAATAATGGAAAACAACCAAAAAATCCTTATGCATATGGCAGTGGTTATGCCCCGGGAAATTCTTTTGTGAGTACCAACTAGATGATAGGGAAAAACCCCAAAAGTTAGAAATTGACAACAAAAATGAGTTTTCATTTTCTTGAAAAGTTAAATCTCTTGAAAAGTTAAATCTCCTTGATTTGGTAAATATTACTAATGATCCAATGCTTCATGATATGAATTGGCCCTCGGTCCCTACTAAACGTCCCTCGGATATTCTGCATTTTTAGGTAAAGGATAGTGAGGATCCAGGAAACCATGTGATGACATTTCACTTCTGGTGATATTTAAACTCCTTGATGGATGACTCCATTAGGTTGATACCATTTGAGTACACCTTGACTGGGGTTGTGAAAAAGTGGTATATCAAGCTCATACAAGCTTGTTTTAGAACCCTTGACACTCCTACACTAAAATTCCTCAATCACTTACAATTACCCATTTAGTACAACTCAATAATTGAACTTATGTCTTCTTTCCAATAGGAAAATTCCGCTCACATATCTTATCATATTTAGGACTAGAAAATATTACAATGTATGATGAATTCCCATATTCCCCAAGAGTTTTTATTGGAAAGGTTTTTGAAATCCTTTCTTTCGTATATTTCTAAGGATGTCACACTTTAAAGGGTTACAATTGAAGAAGAGGCCATTTTCAGGGCCCAACAATTATACTTGGTTTATGTTCAATCTAGGGTCTTGTCTGAGATCCTACCAAATACACCTAGGTTGGACACTAATATTTCTAGGTCCAAGTTGGGACCACATGCTGATGGAATGATTGTTCCATTTGAAATATCAATATTAACCAAATGTGACAAATGTATTTGTAGCTTTTTGTAGCCACGTGGGCCATTTCCCCTACCTTTTCTCCACTTCAATCCTCTGATGTCCACACAATACAAACATCAAACCCCAAGGGTGGCTAAAAACCCAAAGGAAATAAAATGAACAAGAATAAGAAGGGAGGTAGAGGAAACACCATGAATATTAATAACAATGTTTGCGGGGAGTAAAAAAGATAAGAAGAAGGCCAAATTTCCTTGAAAACTTTGTATCGAAGATTGTCTGACTCATCAATGACCCAATATTGAGGAAGACAAATGACTCTTAGAATAGAATGATTCCCATTAGAAACCTACTATGTTAAATAACCCATTTCCTCCTCACGACCAACAAATGGTAGCTGGTTTGCAAAATAATCCTACTCCTCCACAAGGGGACAACTAGGGAGCCCCTCTCCAAGGAGACAAATGAGTAAACATATACATGTGTGAACATGATGTATATATCCATACCTGGCATCATACCTATGAAGCCTATAACTCTAGTACTAAAGGGAAAGATCCTTCTCCTAATTTAGAAAAATGTCTTCACATAGATAAACCTACGGGTGAAGTGATGTTGCACATCCCCAAGGGTGTGATAAAAATGTCAACACAACTCAAATTCCAAGGTAGCTTAGAATTATTCCACTGTGGAATATATCATCCATGTGTCATGCATTATTTATTAATTAGAAGTTGTCCATAGTTGTCCCATGCAAAGGAGATAATTTCTTTTTGATATAGGATCTGTCAATCTCCCAGACTCTCGAATGATAACTTTTGACCAAGACAATGCAAAGCTTAGGATTACTCACTACATTGCTTTCCAAATACAAGTGTTATATCATCATAATAAAAAAATTAGGATGGTCATAGATGAAGGTGCATCCACTTGCGTCATGTCCTTGTATTGTTGGTGAGCTCTTAGTTTCCTCAATATTTCTTCTTCTCCCACCATATTAAGAGCCTTTGACGGACATGCATTCGAGCCTCATGGAATCATCCCTAAATTCCCTATCGAATTAAGGGGAAAAACTGCAAACATAGAGGTAAAGGTGGTCAATGCTTCATTCAATTACAATATCCTCTTAGGATAGAATTGGAATTACACTATGACAGTTTTGGTCTCTATGTTCTTCTAAGTAATTTTATTTTTGCATGAGGGGAATATTGTCACTATTGAATAGATATCCTATTGTTGGCTAGATCTAACTGGATCATCAAGATCCAATGTTTCTTTGATTCATAATTCCTTAAATCCTTGCTAAAGTATAGGTGTGGGAATTCACCCTTCTCTCATGTGAACCTTTGAACTCCCACCACCCAAAGGTTACATTTACTCCACTCCAACATGTGTGACCTTTTCAATATCCACGAACCTCACAACCCAGAGTTGTTAATTTTGGAATTCTTATTTTGAAGACCCTTGGGTTCTTCCAAATCCTGAAGTCTCCATAGTGGAAACCATGTGTGTAGGAGATACTATACATTTATTCATAGAAAGGAAGATTTGTTAGGTTATTATGTTGGCCTCTACGAACACTAATCACACCTATTCGTTATTGGAGGATCATGATTAGTTCATTGATGTTGTTGACCTCTCTAATTCACATGGTTTCTTGGATCCCCAACTTCCTTTGGATGAGGATATCCTTAGACACATGATTGCAGTCGATAAACCATGGGAAGGGGTGTCTCATTCATTTTTCTTTCTTCCCAAACTATAAATTTTTGAGTTTGATAGTCAAGACTTTGTTCTATGTAGAAATATCAAGAGGGACCAAGATGTGGCCCTAATGCATGATGGACATCGAGAGGAAAATTTGGATATCTTGAATTATATTCCTCTTGACATCATAACATTCCTTTCAATGATTGGTAGTGGGAATTTTGTATATCATCCAGTAGAATTTCATTTCCGATCATGCTTGAGAGTTCACTATTAGGACTTTGCACTGAACCCTACATTCCATCCCATATTGAATATGGAGGTTGCATAGATTTATTTAGCGATTTTCATCAATGAGATATAATATCTCATGAAATTAATAATCAACATAGTAGTCTTTGAGTGTGTTCTGAAGATGATATGCTTCAAGTACATCATTGACACCATGTGTGGTTAGAAGGAGGATTCAAACCTAGTCGACAAAGCTCTTTCTTGAGAAGCCACCTATTTCAAATAGGTTCTTATGAGTTATTCAATGTAAATACCTATCCTAAGACATGGAACATGCTCTATCTCAAGAGGTACTATGCTCATGAACAAATTCCTAGGCATTCCCCTTTTGTAATTGTTTTATTTTTAATAGTTTTACTACTTGTTAGGTTTTTGTTTTCCTTTTTCTTTGCAATTTTCTTATCATGATTTGTTCTTTATTGTAAAATCATGTTAGATACACTTGTATTTGTTCTATTTGTGTATGGTCCTATCCAACACACCCATAACCTCTTTTTTATCACTTCAGAAATTTATTCTCCCATAGGTCAACTTTTGACTTTAGGATATGCTTGCCTTAGGTTATCAGCCAACAATGTTGTTGAGTATAGTTTCATGACCAAATTTCTCTCTGAATCCATTTTCTATGGAATTCAACACCTAGTATTTCACCTACATTGACAACTGGAAGTTTCATAACTAAAAAACAAGTATAGGGTTCGTGATCTTACACTTCTTAAAAAAACATTATGGGTGCGGCTTCTCAAATGATATTTTGAGTTAATTACTTATGTTCATATTCCAAGAAGTTATAATTATATTTTTGATGCATTTGATAACTCTATGTCAGATTGGCATTTTCCACATTAATAAAAAATCGAAGAATACATGTGCATATGATGCCAAACAATCACGACAATCATTGCGAATATAAGTAAATCCTAAGAAACTATATATAGTCACAAGTTTCATCAAATACAAAATGTGGAATATATTATATGAAATCGGGCTTCCTATCCCATTATGATACACATATATCCAATACTATAAAATATATATAGTTATTCCTCAAGCCCTAGATCAACATGGGTGTCGTGATAGACCACAGGGGTAGTTTCCACCTGGCGAAAGAGTCATACCCATGATCGTGGCACTCTAACCACCTATCTCTGAATGCACTCTAGAAGATATTATATATGTGCCATAGGAATCCAGTGGGACAACCCCTCCAATATCCTCTGCATTGTCTATAGTACTCTTTTGTCCTATATCCCAGGTTAGCCCTCCTACCTACCTCAACTTCGATGCCTCAGGTATTTTGGTGGGCATACTAGTCCAATATTTGTGTCAATAGAGTTTTTTCTTAGATATATTCCACACCAAATATATTTTTTTATCTCTCTCATTCTTTTATTATCTACACAAAAATTAATAAAAATTAAATAATTTAATTATTTATTTATTTTTTATCAATGTTTCCCCGCATGGTATCTGGGAGTAGTGGTAGCTCTAGGTCACATTGGAAGTTCAATCTGACATATGGATAATAATTGATGGAAATGATATGGTGAGACTGCTATTCAAATAATTGCTCATCAAATCCATTGGTCACTCACCCACTCCCAAGTATGTGCATCTGTTCTTCCCATCGATCCATATGAGCTCCCATATCCTAGGTTGGGTGAGTGAACGTTGGAGCAGGCTATTTTGGGGTACAACGCAACAAACGAGGAAAACAACTAAGAAATGGACCAAAGGAAGCAGTGTGCACTAAGAAAGAAGGGAAAGTGACGTAATAGAAGGAAAGGAAAGTAGAGCACTGAGAATTAAGGTGAAGAAGCGTAGAGTCAAAGCAAGGAACGGGTGGATTGAAGACCAACCGCGTGAAAGAAGTAGTTTTGTGGAAAAATCTAATTCACTTAGGATTAGGGTTTTGATTCCTTGTTGTAAGGGTTTTTACCCATTTTGATAGTATAAATATATGATGTATGAGGTAGATACTGGAGGATTTTTTTTGAGCATAGTGTGAGATACTTTTGAGAACCTTTCTAAGTTTTTAGTCGCAATACTAGTTTTTCGCTGAGAGTTGTGGAGCTCATATTATATCAATTTTGGAGACTTATGGAGTGTAACTGAGGGCTAGGTTGTAATATGTGGAGCTTGGTGTGAAACTGGTCAACCTCACCATTACTAAACCTATGATGTAATGTGCACAGTGCCATATTTTGATGAAGAATAATAAGAATCATAAGTTCTTTGTGGACATAACCCACAGGGGTGAACTATAGTAAAGTACTGTGTCATTGTGTGGAATGGTTCCATGTGTGTTTTTCAATGCTTATTATGTTGAATGAATGAGTGAATACATGCATATGTTAGAGTGAATTTGCAATGCGCACTAGAGTAGACATGTTATTTTATGCAGAATGAATGTTAAAGGAATGGTAGATATGAATGATGGTATGGTAGAATGAATGTTGAAGTAGAAGAAGTATAAATATTACTAACATACCATGAGAATCATCCCTTCCATGATTGCATACATCTGGTTCATGCAATCACCCATAATCCATCTCGGGTGAGACTGCATTGTACACGTAGTGAACAATGTTTCCTTATGGTTCACCAGAGGGGATGATGGTTTCTAGGGTTTTGTTGGAGAACTAAGATAGAACCTTAGTCAACCCATACATCCAACAAATGGTTGGGTTACCAGTTGGAACTCAAAAGATCAGATTGGAGGGGATTTGATGAAGATAATGCAATGGTATAAATGAATGTTTATGCCATGGAATCCAACTAAGGAATAGATTGAAATATGGTTGGAGACTAATAAACTCAAGTTTGTGCATAAATATAATAGAAGCTCCAGGTATTCACCGTGCTAGTATTTACAGAGGTACGTGTTTATTGATTTTCATGAGGCATATTTCTATTATTTTCCAGAGTTGTTACAAGAGTGGATATTGAGGTTGAAGGACACTCATCCAACTAATTGGGTAAGGCCAATAGAGTGGACTACTAAGAACATTGTTCATTTGGAAAGGGTCAATACTAAATTCACGCACATAATACATTTTTGGTTAGACAATATTACTGCAGGGTTTATTATTGAATTTGCAGTCGATACAATGAGTTCTTACACTGCTACATATCAAGAGTTTCTAAATAGACAAAGAGGAAGGAACATTAGGTCACTTTACACGTTAATCAAGATATTATTGCATGGTAAAGGAGTAATGCCAATTTCAGAAATCTAAATCATTATGCACACATGGGGGAATTGGGGTAAGCACTAAGGAAGATCTGATATATGGAGAGGGATCTGGAGAGAGGCTAGAAGAAGGAAGAAATGGACCCCATAATGATGGATGAGGAACAGATAAAGGAGATATTAAATAGAGTGGGAGTGACGTGCAGTGGACAAGCCTACCAGTATAAGATCAATAGGAAAATGAGGGTAGTAGCCAAGCGAGAGGGCTTGGACAATGATGAGGAAGAGGTAGAGGATATTTGTGTGATGAGGAAGATTGAGGAAATCTTGTGCTCCACATATGAGAGAACAACCATAGGTTAGGGGTCTAGCGCAAAAGAAAGATCTCCATTCTAGATCTGAATTAGTGTGAAACCCACAATCCCATGTGCGGATAAGACATATTAAGAACAAGAAACGTTTAGACAAAAAGTGATTAGTGGTAGAAGGATTTTAGTAGGACATTGATCCAGTGTAAATTCGAGTAGAAGTATAAGTTCATATAGTAGTATTCAAGTATCTACAACATGCAGAGGTGGTAGTACAAAAAACTTCACAATGGCAGGACAAGATCCAACTATTTGGTTACCAAAGTACCATGGAGAAGGGTCACATGACCTAGAAAATAACTTTTTTATTTGTGAGAGGATTTGGGAAGCTAAGAAGATTACAGATGAAGATACAAAAGTGGCATAGTTGGCGATCACATTCAGATACCACGCACTGGATTGGTATATGAGTCTCACAGTCAATAATCCAATGGGAGCACCTACAACCATTGCAGATGCAAGGAAGCAATTAATAAATGAATTTCAATGACCTAGTACAGAGGATCAGTTCATGAATGAGATGATAGAGATTAAACAGAAGCCAAGTGAGTAATTCTAGGAGGTTGATTAGAAGTTCAAGAGACTAAAATGTAAGTTGAAGTATCCTATCATAGATATGCATCATAGAAATTTATTTGTTAACTCTTTATTGGAACATTTGAATTATCCATTGAGGTAGAAAAAGTTTCAAACTCAGGATAAGGCCTTACAAGTAACCTTGCAATTAGAGGAAAACTAGTATAATAATACAGATCTAGTTGCAGAAGAGATGATATCCAATCTGAAAAACTTGACATTCCAGTTGGATCAGAATAAGGGAAAGGAAAAGAGGGAGGATGTATGGTGCACATTTTGAAAAACATAAGGTCATCATAAGAATGAGTGCCCAATCTTTTCACAGTACTTGGGGACAAGAATGTCAGATCCTTTACCCCTATGAGGAACATGGTGTGACATATGTAGAACACATGGACATGATTCTTATCATTGTCTTATGATGCAAAAGTATCAAACAATACCAAAGACTACATTTTGTAATTTTTGAAATTCAGTAGGAAGTGAAGACAACGACTGCAGATCCTTCGAGATAATGAAGGAGAGGACATCATATACTTATAGGGTGCAAGATGAACTAATGACATGAAAATCTTTGGAGAAGACACAGTATAATAACGCGCAACATCTTGCAGCACCACCATAGTATAATAACGTGAAATATTTTGGATCACCACCATAGTATAACAATGTGCAATAGTGTGCAATGTCACCTTAGTACAATAATGCACAACCACGGTACAATTAGGCACCATAGTATAATACACCACACAAAGATAATCAAGGAAACAAAGGAGGCTTCATAGGAAAAGGAAATGGAGGAAGAGGAATTGGAGGAGGTAGAGGACCAGTAGTTTTCCACAATTGTCACAAACATGTACACTATGAAAGAGATTGTCCACAACTACCTGTGACATGTATGTATTGTCGCATAGCATACCAAGAGACAGAATATTGTCTGACACTTATAGTAAATATACATGATAAGAGGAACCAAAACAATCAAAATTTCTAATGGATTGTTGTGGAAAACAGAGAACATGATGGGAAGAATATCAATATAGTTACTAGAGGTGGAGCTAAGACAAGAGTATATGAAACAAAGAAGGAGCAAGATTAGTACCAGTGGGTCAGAAAGAATACAACACCCCAACAGAATTTTGATGTGCACAAAGAGAAGGAGACATTCATGGAGGCCAGACATGAGATTTTGAAGTAGAATACTACATCTACTTTAGGTAGAAATCTAGGAGATGATGTACCCGTGTATGAAATGCCTCCACTGTTTGATCAGACTAGTAGAGATCAACCATCAGAACAAGTAAGTAATTTGAGAAAATTGTTGGGGTCTTGTGTGAAGTTGTTGAATGATAGAAACTCTTTACAAGTATTAAAGAGTCCACTAGAAAAGTGAAATTATGGAGAATAGATGAAATTAGAAAAAAAAAGAGTTAACCAGGTTTGTAAGAAGAGAAGAACAAGTAGGGAATTTAGGTTGAATGCAAACATTGGAGATTTCAACATGGGTGATATCATATTAGACTTAGGGTCTGAAGTAAATGTTATGCCTAAGAAGACATGGGAATCCATTGGAGAACCTACATTGGGATTTTCACCTATTCAATTGAAGTTATAAAATCAACATGGACTGGTGCCAATTGGTAGATTGAAGGGAATACCAATAGATCTATATGGTGTGCAAACCATGGTAGACTTTGAAGTGGTTGAAATAGTAGATAACACTTCACCATATTCAACATTGTTGGGGATGGATTGGGCTTTCGACAACTAGGATATTATCAACCTGAAGACTAGAAAGATGATATTTGAATCAAGAGAATATATATTGATTGCGTTGTTAGATCCTTCAGAGGGGGGAAGGTATGTTGAGCCTGCGACAAAAAAAATTATTAACAAAGACATAAATCAATTTTATACAACTACCGCATGCTAAGAGGATTACATCAACCCAACTGCAAATGTAATTATGAGTCGGAGGAGCATTAGTTCTTGTGCTTCAGACTCTGACACATGAATAGATAACTGGAAACAATGATTACAAGAGTTATCTACCAGAAGATGTGCCACAATTATGCGAGCGCTAAAATGGGTTCATACAGAGGTAAGAGAACCTCCTACTTTTTATGGTCAGAATGAATTAGAAGAATTTTTAATGAAATTTGAGTTATAAGTAGTGGGAAATCAAATATTACTAGTATTAGACATGGATTTGAAAGAAACACCTCCCCAATGATGGGGAACTCGTAAGGATAGGATCAATAATTAGTATCAATGCAAGAGGTTACTTCAAATCATATTTGGCACTGAACAGGAGGACAAGTATGTGGAGAAGTATGATGGAATTGGATAACCTAGAGAACGTGCAGACAAATGTATAATTCAGTGGAGATCGGTACCACAAGAAGAATGGCCACATCATTTTATTCACATGTTAGAATACATTCCAAGGAACTAGTACACAGAATTGGAACAACATAGAGAAACTACAAATTGGGAGGAGATGCAACAAAACTTTGTTATTACATTCACATTTGAGCATGAGAATCCAGAGGTAGATAAAACACTGAAGGTGGTAAGAGACATAATTTTTGAAGAACCAGAAGTGGATATTGTGACAACTTATCGGAACTAGAAGAGACAAATAGTTAGAAAATTTCTACACTATTATCATGTCATAGAAGAAGAAGATCCAACAAAAGAAAACTTGCGCAATATTCATATTCCATATATTGAAGGGGAAAGAGAGGTGGAAGGTCCACAGTTAGAATCATAAGATTATGTTGCACCTCTCAATATAATGAAGGTAAACATTGGAACAATAAAAAAATCCAAAAATTGCAAGCAGTGGAGATTATTAGGACAATCAGACAGTAGAACGAATAACATAGTTATTGCACGAGTATAGTGACCTATTTCTAATGACATTTTCAGAAATGAAGGGATTACCAAGAGAAATTGGAGAGATGAAGATCCCTTTGAAACCATATGCTATACCAATAAAACATACACCTTATAGGTTGAATCCAATGTATAAGCAGAAAGTGAAGATAGAAATTGACAAGATGTTAGAAGTTGGTGTCATAGAACCTATGGAAGAATCTGAATGGATCATCCCTATGTTAATACAAAAAAATAAGAAAGGGAGAATTTGGATTTGTGTATACTTGAGGAAGATGAATGATTCAGGTTTGCATGATCCCTTCCCCACCCCATTTACAAATGAAGTATTGGAGAATGTAGGAGGGCAAGAATCCTATTCATTTACATATGGGTTTTTAGGATATCATCAGATCAAGATAGCACTAGAAGATCAACATAAGACAAAATTTGCTACACAATGGGGATCATATAAGTATATAGTGATTCCTATTGGGTTGAATAATGCACCTGCAATATTTTCAAGGGTAGTAGTAGATGCCTTTAAGGATTTTATTCATAAGTTTTTGGAAGTTTATTTGGATGACTGGACATTGCTTAGTTTATTGAAGGATCATGTTGAAGTAATATGATTGATGTTAGATAGGTGTATACAATGTAAAATTTCATTGAATATTAAGAATTGTGTTTTCAACACACCTTTTGGAATCTTGTTCAGGCATGTGGTGTGTAAACAGGGTCTACTGGTTGATCCTGCCAAAATTGCTCTCATAGTGAATTTACCACCACCTAAGTCAGTGTTTCAGTTAAAAGGTACACTTGGTCATACAGAATATTACAAGAAGTTTATAAGGGGATATGCATAGATTACTGCGTTGATGGAGAAATTGTTGAAGAAGTACATTAAGTATCAATGGAATGATGAGTGCAAATAGAGTTTGGATATTTTGAAGGAGAAGATGGTGACAACACCAATTTTGGTGTTTCCAGACCCGTCAAAGGAATTTCATGTGCATGTGGATGCATATACAATTGCACTTGGAGGAGTATTAACAAAACCAAGAGAAGGTGATATCGATCACCCTATAGCATTTGCAAGAAGGAAGTTGTCAGATTCAAAGAATAATTACAATATAAAAGAAAGAGAAGGATTGACTATGGTATATGAATTACATAAATTCATACATTACTTGTTAGGAAAACACTTTAATATGTGTACAAATCATTCTTCTTTTAGATATTTGGTCAATAATCATATGCAACAAAGGAGTAGTATAAGTACCTATGGGTCAGAAAGAATACAACACCCCAACATAATTTTGATGCGTGCAAAGAGAAGGAGACATTCAAGGAGGCCAGATAGGAGATTTTGAAGCAAAATAATGCATCTACTATTATAGCCCAAAATTCCCTACCTATGCATACATGGCATTTGGCTTTCCACTTACACAATTTTCCAAATTACTACTGAGGATCCTACATAAAAAACCATTTTTTGGATCATGTACTTGCCTTGCTGAACTACTTCCCGTGTACACACGCTAGCTGCATGCTAGACAACCCACATACATACGCAAGTTGCATACTAGAAAACTCGTGTTTACCTCCAAAAGTTGCAAAAAATATATAATTGCAAGGAATGTGATGGAGTTTACGAGCTATCGAGGGTTTCCCAACCATTTTACCCATTGTAGCTCGTCCCCAAACCGAGTAGCCATATTTTTCTCATATAAAAAGAGGTCTTGGGGTCCCATTTACAACATCAAGCTCCTCATGTTCCCTTTGTCTCCAGTGAACATACATTGTGTCACAAACACAATTGGATAGGTTTTAGTCTTTGAATGTTTCTTTTTGAGCATTAAAGAGGACATACGCAGGATTCCTTTAAGACAATTGCATATGTACACAGGCTGAGTATTACTTTTCCTACGTACATATGCGGGTTGAGCGTGGACAACCCGCGTACATGCAGACATGACCCTTTTACAAGGAAATTCCCCTCCAAAACATAAAACTGAACTTACACAAATGGATTAAAATGAAAGAGAGGCTGATTTGTACTTACTTTGTCCAAGTGGGAGGGTTTTTTGTTCACCTTAGCTCCTTGAATTCACCTTTTGAGGAAGGGTTGTTTTTTACCTTTTTGGTTATTTTCCGAATTGCAATGGTAAAAATGAGTTGTCCACCTCTAGTTATAGACTTTTTTAGCCCTTTTTTCCCTAATTTGGTCCATTTTTCCCCCAATCTTGACTTGGTATCTACTTGAGTTCTCTTTTGAGTTATCTTTGGGTCATTTTGATGAACTTGTGCTTTCGGTTTGGTGATTTTCTTGATATGGGTTACACCTATATCATCCTAGGGTAAAATTCGTTGTTTTCAACTTTTGCATATAGGTTAGATTTTCACTCCTCGCATTCTATATATTGTTAAATTTTTCACTTTTTCATAGGATCAATCCCACCGAAGTGCATCACGAAACCTTCTGAACTGCTTTAGAAGTGTCGTAATTAGGTGCTAGAGCCTACCTCTACATGGATTCCCTAGGTAGATCCTTTGCTACATTTTGGCATCCATGCTGTGAGTTTTATTCTTAGGCTTGGGAGTTGTTGTTAGTCCTGCCATGATTACATATTGAAGCCTCGTTCTTCTTTCTAGTCATCATTCTTGGCCTTACCCACAGGAATTCCTAATGAGAATGGTTTGTTGTCTTTCAAGCTCATTTAAATTTTGAAAGCAACATCCAATGATAATTTATTTATTCTTTTGTATCTCGTATGGATTACTTGAGAAAAGAAGCCCCCCTGGAGTATTCTTTAATCCCTTTTCAGACTCTCTAAAAATGAAAATATTGTTGAGCGATCTTGTTTCCCTTCACGCTCGCCAAATTCAAATTTGAAGACACATCTGTCTGATGGTAGTTTACCTCTTTTTCGATCTGGATGACTAATTTTACAAATAAAGGTATGCCCTAGGAATTTCAGTTCACTAGGAGAGTATTCTTAGGTGTAAGTTTAACCCTTTTTCAGGATTGAGGGACTAAAGTTTCGAAAAATGAACATTCTCCTTGGTTTTGTTTTATCTCTTTTTTGGGCCTTGAATATTACTTACGAAAAAGGAACCCCCTGAGAGTCCATAGTTAAGATATTTTTAGAATCCCTAAATATGAAAATATTGTCGAGTGACCTTGTTCATTTCACACTCATTAATTGGTCCTGAAAGAACATCTATTTGGCATAATTTTAACCCTTTTTTCAGCCAATAGATTATCGAGGAAAAAGTTATGCCTCAGGAGACTTCTATCATTGAGAGAGTTCTCCTAAGTTATATTTTATACTTTTCCAGGCTAAGGAGACTAAACCTAGAAAAAGGCTATGATTCCACAGTTAATCTCTTTTCAGATTCCTTAAAGTTGAAAATATCGTCGAGTGATCGTCTCAATCACACTCATTAAAATGGTTTCGAAGAGATGCCCTTTCAGTACAAGTTTAACCCTTTTTCGAACCGATTATACTAGTTGCAAAAAAGGAACTCCTTGGAGTCTTGTTTTAGTATTTTTTCAGACTCTCTAAAATGTGAAAAAAACATCGAGCTTACCTTCTTCACATGGGAGGAGTCTTGTTGTGTCATGCTTCATCACATTGCATGTCTTGTCCTTGTCTCTTTGGCCTAGTGTCGTATCCATGTTTCTCTCAACTAAACCTTCAAAAACATTCCTTATACACAAGCCTTGCAACACTTTTTGCCTGCGATCTGACACCCTGACCAATGGAGGAATTTTCTCCAAGTGTCCTTATCCTGCACATGTCTCCTTTCCCTAAGCATCATTATGTTCCATGTGCTTGGAACCAGTTTGATTTCTTGCGACACTCGTTCCTCCTTTGTAATGTAGCATTCTTTTATTCTTTTTCAAGCTCGTTAGAAATTTGAAAAAGATAAAAAAAATCAAATATTCCAAAAAGAGGGGATGGGATATATACATTAATTTTTTCGATAGCAATATAGTCGCCCTTGGACAAAGAACATCCTTTCGTTTGTTCACCAAACATTGGGATCTAGTATGACCTTAGGAAGTTGTTCTCACTACATAGAGTTGTGTCATCCTCCATTTGGTTACTCTTCCAAACATATGGAGAGTTTGTGGTGCCTTCTGCATTACAGACTTTTGTCAATGTTATGCCTCCTGAGTCTCATCATTTTTTCGTGCTTTTGTCTAAGGGAAGTTTTATCTAGCCCGAGTTGGCCATTCTGTAGTTTATCTCTTGAATTTCATGAGTCGACCATGTCGAGAGTCCAGTCAAGTTCATATTCAAAGTCGAAGAAGTTATATGCCTGATGATCAAGATCCTCTAGTATTTCCCCAATGGCATGTGTTGTGGGTGCAAAATCCCCCTACGGACTAGTATTAAGGGTTCTGTAATGCATGCAGAAATGACCTAAAGTCTCATACTTTTTACCATCATCCAAATCATAAATCCCATTATTCATATGCAAATACAAGGTTAAAAAGATAATGTTACTGTACCTTAGTTTCCATGTTTGATGTCGATCCTTTAACATTTGGTCGCTCCTTGACTGCAAATCTCCTCCCAATGATGACCTATATTCATAAAAATACAAACAAAGAACTCCACATGCATATGATCTATGAACTAATGGGTTAGATATTCTATCAAAATATAATTAAATTTAAATATTACAAACCTCATATGGCGGGACGGGAAAAGTACTTTGTTTTATTAATCTCACAAAAGTAGCCTTACAATAGTGAGATTAGCCACTGCTCCTCGAATCTGGTCTTGGGCTCGTCTTCAACTGTGCTCCAATTGATTTTGTATATGCTACTCTTCACACACTAGTTGCAAACGGTTGGGACAAAGGGAATGAGAAATCAGGTAGAGTTTCTTTACAATTATTTTCCTCCTTCCAAATGGGACCTCTACCCCTTATTTTATAGGCTAGAAAAGGCTAGGTATTTGGACGAGTGATCGACTATGGGCGGTCAAACGGTTTAGGTAACTTACCCAAAACTATGAGTTCCATCTGCAACTTTCCATTTTTCATGCTTTTGTAGGTATATGTGGGCTGTAGTGGGCCAACCAACGTATACACGTGTGCAGTAGTGGAGCAGGGCGCATGTGCCTTAGAAAAGGGTGTTTTTAAGAAGCTTTGTTCAGTAGTGGCTTGGAAAAATATGTAAAATGAGATGGCATGATGCCAGGTAAGCATATCTGGTGCAAATTAGGGTTATAACAGATGCCCCCTAATGTGTGAGGTCAGAACATCATCTGATGGCCGAAATACATTATCAATCTTCACCAACATATGAAACAAGTGAGCCTAGGGACCAGAGTTTGGTAGGTTCCATCTGCAAAATAGAAATTGTCTCACTGAGGCGGGCATACCCATGTTCGAAATGAAATAAAATCATGGCTACCAATCAAATACACTATAGATCCATGTCATATAACTATATAAAGTGTAGCCACGAGCAATACACAATGAATCTACATCTCGAAATAAAAAAGATATACATGTTTAGTATCCATCTTCAAGAAGAAAATAAGGCCTGATGGCTAGAGATGATGCCTTCAGAGCTCGAGCAACAACTTCAAAATATTCAAAACTTGGGTAAGAGTGAAATATGAGTGTACGACTTCACTACCCATAGGTCTTCGACGACTTGTCAGGAATCGACTAGAGGATTTTGATGATCAGGCCGAGGGCTTCATGGATTTCGACCAAAGACTTGATTGGGCTTTCGGGATGGCCGAGCATGAGGGAAAGAAACAATATGCAGAGGGGCTGACTCAAGCTTGGTAAAAACTTCCCTTGGACAATAGCATAACAAATGATGAGACTTAGGCAACATGATGTTGACATAAGTTCACGATGCAGGAGGCAATGCAAACTCTCCAAATGTTTGGAAGAATAAACAAACAAAGGAGGACACAACTCTATGTAGCGATAACATCTTCCTAAGGTCATATTAAATC
This sequence comes from Picea engelmannii, assembly GCA_009831015.1. Classification (NCBI taxonomy): domain Eukaryota; kingdom Viridiplantae; phylum Streptophyta; class Pinopsida; order Pinales; family Pinaceae; genus Picea; species Picea engelmannii. The sequence continues at coordinate 18,667 of ML821850.1, forward strand.
CCAGGGCTTGACGAACAAATAAAAGGATGTGCTTTGTCCAAGGGAGACTCAATGTGCTGCCAAAAAAAATAAAATACTTTTCCCTTCCTCTTTTTGGGGTATATTTGATTTTTTTGTCTTTTTCAATAATTGTGGAAAGCTTGAAAAAGAATAAAAGAATTCTACGTTACAAGGGAGGATCGAGTGTCGTAGACATACTAGTTCAAAGTGTAAGGAACACATGGATGCTCAGATAAAAATGGGACATATGCAGGAAAAAGACACTCAGGAAAAACCCTTTGTGGGCCAAGGTGTCAAGGCGTAGAGGCAAAGTGCTACAGGGCTTGCATATAAGGCATGCTTCAGATGATTCAGTTGAGAGCAAAATGGAGCCAACATTATGCCAAAGATGTAGGTATGAAAATGTGATTAATAAGACACACAATGGTAACATCCTTCGATGTAATTTTAACGAGCCCAGAGAAGGTAAGCTTGACGGTTTTTCATATTTTGAGAGTCTGAAAAAGCGTAAAAGGAGATTTCAATGGGGTACCTTTTTCGAAGGTAGTCTAGTCGGTTCGAAAAAGGGGTAAACTAGCACCGAAAAGATTTCTATTCAAAACCATTTTAACGATTGTGATAAAGACAAGATCACTCGACAATTTTTTCATATTTAAGGAGTCTGAAAAAAGATTAACTATGGACTCCATCAGGAAGGTTCTTCTGGCCCATTTTAACGACTGTGAAGGAATAAGGTCACTCAACGATCTTTTTGATTTTAGGGAGTCTGAAAAGAGCTTAACTATGGACTCTGTGGGGGTTCCTTTTTCGTAAATTTAGTCCCTCAGTCCCGAAAAAGGGTTAAAATCATACCTGAGAATACTCTCTAGGGAATCGAAGCTCCTAGAGTATACCTTAGTTTGTAAATTTGACCATCCGGACCAAAAAAGGGGTAAACTACCGTCAGACAGACATGCCTTCAAATTTCAGTTTAGCGAGCATGAAGGTCAACAAGGTCGCTCGACAATCTTTTCATTTTTAGAGGGTCTAAAAAGGGCTTAAAAGAAGACCCATTGTGTTTTGGGAGTCCCACGGGTGTGGCCAAGAGTGAATTTGCATCATGCAAATGAGATTCAAACTTGTAATCAGGATAAAACTAACAAGGACTCCCGAGCCTATAGTCATTAATGACGACATGGACACCAAAATGCAACTAGGATCTATCTAGGGCATCCATAAAGGGTTAGGCTCTACCACTAAAAATATGACACTTCTAAACCAACAATGATGGTTCTGTTTCGCAATTCAGTGGGATCAATCCTATGGAAAATATAAAAAGGAAACGAGGTGCAACAAGTGGAGGTGGAATCCTAACTTACATGCACAAAGTTGGAAAAACAACTTTTTACCAAAAGACCTTGAAAATGACCCAAATCTCCAAAAAACATTCCAAATACCCAAAGTAACATTTATCGTAACATTCCATAAAAAAATCTTGAACCATACTAAAAGATTTTCAGGCGAGAAAAAACGACAAAAAGGTCCAAAAAATGACAAAAAGTGGCCAAAAAATCTATAAATAGAAGCTGGCAGGTCATTATCACTATTGCTAATTGAGAAATTGACTAAAAGCCAAAAACACCCCTTTGTGAAAAGAATTGATTCTGGGAGCTTCAGTGGACGAAACGAACTTCCACTTGGACCAAGTAAGTACATACTAATCCCTCTCGCTATTCCATTCTTCTTTTATGCATTTAATTTTGTTTTTAAGAGTGGCGTCGACCTTTAAAAAGGTCAGACCTACATATACGCGGGCTATCCTATGACAGCCCGCATGTACATGCGTGCAGGATAAAAACTGCATGTGTGCACACACGACTGTGTACACTACAACCCGCATGTACCATCCTTTTTGTGGAAAAAATAATAATAAAGAAAGAACTAATCCCTTATGAACTTGTGAATTGCAGGATGTATGTTCACTGGAGAGAGAGAGAGCATGAGGACTTTGATACTGTGGTCTCAGATGACCCTAATGTTGTAGCATCATTAGCTCAATGTGGCCTATTTAAGTTCTTCTAGAGTGCATTTATGTGGGCACAACCTAGGCTGTTGAATGCCTTTATAGACTACTGGCACCCGGATGTGGAGGCATTCATGCTTGAGGGACAATCGTTGACTCCAACAACTGAAGATATCTACTTTCTGACTGGCCTCACAAGGAGAGGGGAACCAGTCAACCTCCACACATTTCTCTATGGGCCTCACAACATAGCGGAGTTCATTGGACTCCATTGCGAGGAAGTCACTAACAAAGTGGGCACCCAGGTGTCGATTCATAAGATCAACAACCTAATGCTGAAAGCGATAGTTCTACTTATTGGGTGGATCATTGGATCTGCAGCTTTACACCAAGATTCCTAGGTGCACATGAATTGTGCGGTTCAGTGCTTGAATGCACCAGTTTTTTACTAGAGTACTACTTTAATAGACTACATGAAAAGTCAGTTGATAGAGTTTCGGATGTGGAGGAAAAAAAACTTTGGGTTTGGTACTATCCTTTGTGTTTTCTTCTTCGAGAGGGTACCTAGTCTGAGTCTGAGGGAGATTGTATGAGGGCATGTAGCCTCTTCTTCGACAGTAAACAGATGGGTGGTTCTACTGCTGCGACAGGGGGAGGGAGGACTATCGAGGCCTTTGAAGGCAAGTTTTTTGATTGGTGGTCTTGGCAGATTACGGTGATAGAGGACTATTCGTATATTGGAATCAACTTTTCCAGGGACCCTGACATGGGCATACCTCCCGGAGTGGTACAAGGAGAGATAGGTAATATTTCTTTTCAAAGTTATTTGATTTTTATGTTTTTTTTATATATATAATTTTTTTGTATACTAGAGTATCTAACAGATATGTGTTTGTTATGTGCAGATGTGGGACCAGTGCATCCAACGAACTTTGCGAGGACCAGGCGACATCCTCAACTAGAGGCCGCACTATTCATAGCCGGCGGACCAATAGTAGTAGGGGGATCTCCAACCAATGAGGCTGAGAGAGTTTTGAGACAGGTAGATCGAAACCTTACCTCTCTCACTCACATATTCCCCATGGTAGAGATCGAGGATCTGACGCCATCTATGCAACCTCATGTAGTTGGGGTGCCACAGACTTGGGTCTAGCTATTCCGACATTTGGAAAACGCCATTGTTCATTACAACAGGGCCAACATGCCTCGTCCTTATCTAGGCCAGACTAGCTACGTGCCGAGGGCACCTTTTGTATATTTTTTAGGGCATAAGCCTGTGACTCTTTACTGGACGTATTTTTGGGTGCTTGCGCCCACCCATGTACTCCAATATTTTTGATATTGTATATGGATTTTTTTAATCTTTTTGTGTTTTATGGATTACACTTATCTGCAAATGTATTTACATGTACGTGTGTGTGGTTTTTCTTATATGTGTTCAAGATGCCAATCTAATACATGATTAGCTAGAGTATCTGTAACTTGATTCAATCTCCTAGGAACATGGATATATGTAATGTAATCAAAGTTTCGTTCTAAGAGACGTACCCTAAGGAACTGTCGGTGTAGAGTAGGATCATGAACGTGATAGACTCCATTTAATTGAGACACAACTAGATGAGCATCTAGATAGACCTGAAGGTGAGAGCTACCAAGTGACAAAGCATCACGAAGAAACTCAATAATTGTGATGTATTCGACGACATTGTTTGTAGTGTCTCCTAAACAGATACCTGTTGAAGATATCAACTGGCCTTGAGGTTTGAAAATCACCCAAGATGTGGAGGTAAGCCTCTGATTGTGCCAGCTAGCGCTGTTCATGAACCCAACAAACACCTCTGATTCATTTGACATCTTCCATAGTGAAAAAGATAACATAAAAAATTACATGTCCACAAAACCAAAAGAAAAACTAAAAAGTAATAGTACAAATACTATACATATGTTACAAAAAGTCACCCAAGGCGACCGACCTATGAGTAATAATTCTTGAGGTAGAGCTCATTTCCGCTAAAACATTTCCCTCAAATTCCACCAGACAATAAGCGCCCTTTCATAGAACCTATTTAATGATGAAAGGTACGAACCACATGGGTTTGAACTTGCCTGCCCCCAGGGGGTCCTTATCTTGGTCATAGACTAGGACAAGGTCGGCTTCAGAGAATATCCAAGGAGGAACGGACTGATCATATTGACACTTGATTTTTTTTTTTGAGCTTCGTTATCTAAGGCCGCATCACGACACTGCTCATTAAGCTGCTCAAGATATAATAATCTCTCTTCAAGCGATGAAGTGTCTGGCAATAACTGTACTTCCAACTTTAAAGATGGGATCTAGAATTCTATGGGTAGGACTACTTCCATCTTGTAAACAAGTTGAAAAGGTTAGAAACTAGTTGCATTCTTAACAGATGTTCGGTAAGCCCATAATGCTGAGTATAACATCAAATGCCAATTTGACTTGGCCAAATTGATCGTTCACTATAGAATGGTCTTAAGATATTTATTTACAGATTCCACCTGACCATTCGCTTGGGAGTAGTAGGGTGATGAGTGTTCTTTCCATGACCCAAGATTTGACGTTAACTCAATCATCATTTTGTTCTAAAAGTGACTTCCATGGTCAGTGAAAATATATCTCGAGATGCCAAACCTTGCTATTATCTGGTTGAACAAAAAGAGAGTTGTTTTCTCCCCATCATCTTTAAACGTTGGCATAGATTCGACCCACTTGGTGAAGTAGTCTACTGCTACGATGATATAGTGGTGCCCCCTTGCTAAAGGGGGGTTGCATGTAGTGTAATTAATACCCCATTTAGTGGAGGGACCAATGGTAATAACCAGAAAAATGGGAGTGGGGTGCACCCTCATCTTCCGAGAGAATATCTGACACGGGTGGCACTTCTTGACCAATTCAACACAATCTTTGATTAATGTCGGCCAGAAGTAACCAACTCATAGAATATTTTGGGTTGTTTCCAACCCAAACAGATGACCACCACATGATCCAATGTGGAAATCGTTAAGCACGATTTTCGCTTCTTCATGAGTGAGGCATCGACGAAGGATGCAGTATACACCTCGATGATACAAAGTGTCTTCGAGTATAAGATAGTTCTTAGCCTGATGGCGTATACAATGACTCTCACCACGAGAATCAGAGGTGGGACACTTCAAAGTATGGAGATAGACAAGGACATCTCCATACCAAGGGTCGAAAGACGCGATCAAAAACATGTCTCCTTTGATAGGCGACTCCTCAGGTATAACATCACCTGATTCGACTGGAAGTTCTGATATGAGTTCCACGAAAACCATTGACTTTTTGGATATCATTGAAATGAAATCCAAGTTGAATTCTTGGAGGATAACTATCCATCTACTGATCTTTCCGTTGATGACTCATTGTGTCAATACATATTGAAATGGATTCACGATGGCAATGATGGTGGTTTTGTGAAACAAAATGTAATGATGGAACCATTGGACAGCATAAACTCCTACCAACACAAGCTTTTCAATGTGAGAATAATTGAGTTATGGTCCAACTAGGCCTTGGCTCAGGTAATAAATCATGTATTCTGAGAACAAATCATCCTCTTGAACTAACACCATATCGATGGTCGACTCCGTAGCGACCAAGTATAATAAGAAATCTTTATTATAATTGGGTGGTCGAAGAAGAGGGGTAGATATAAGCGTGCGTTTCAATGCTTCAAAAGAGCATTGAGCAACTTCGTCCCAATGAAAAGGAACATCCTTATTCAATAAACACATAAAACCCTTTGTGATCTCGGCATAGTTTGCGATGAAATTCCATAAAAAGTTCGCTTTCCCTTGCAAAATTTGAAGCTTAGGGATGGTGCATGGGGGAGGCAATTGAACTATTGCCTCAACCTTGAGAGGATCGACCATGATCCCTGTGGTCGAAATGATGAAACCTAGTAGATGACCCGATGTCATGCAAAAAATACACTTGTTTGCATTCAAGTGGATTCAGTAGTAGCGACACTGTTCAAGGATAAGTCAGAGGTGTTCTATATGATCATCTCTCTTGCGAGATCGTGATGCTAAATCATAGAGATAAGCCTCGACTATGTGTTTGAGGTCATGGACAAGGGTGATTTTAAGCATGGAAATTTATTTTAAAATGTAGAAACCTTGGTGAATCTTACTAATCCTTCATATGCAAACTATAAATTTATAGCCATACTTTTGTAAAAATATTCAAATTTCTAAGGATTTTATATAGTTTTTATAAAATTTTGGCAATTTTTAAGGTAAAATATGTTGATACTGAGAGGGGCGTGAATCAGTATCAAGTACAATTTAAAACCTTCTTTCAAATTATACTTAAACCATTCAACTATACCCAATGAGCAATGAACAATAGTATAAGAGTTACACCAATACACCACAATACACCATGTACAATATATGAGAAATAATCAATAGTTATTGTTCAAGGGAAGTAATGACTTCCAAAAGTAGCTACAGCTTCCAAATGTAAATGGAGGGATAGACCTCCAAGAGGAAGATACAATCCTCCAATATAAAGAGAGATTTGAACTCTCCATCCTTGCCCCTTCCTTCCACCCAAGAATATATGAGAGATAATAAAACTTTACATTAAATCATCACATAGAACTTGATAATGCTTCCTGAGATTTCTTCAATTTCTGCAATTATTCAATTCTTAGAGTACTTTGATCCTGTATATAATATTACTCAATGTATTCTCTGAAACTCCTCCAATTTCCACTCCTTGAATCCTCCCCAAAAAGAAGTTATAGAAAGAATGGTAGACTTTATTCAATTCTGGTCTATTCAGAAGACCGAACTTGTATAGAATGCCTCACGCTCAATATTTAACATCCAATTCTAAAAATCCCACACAAGAAACTACAGTCCATACTATTTCCAATGAAATTTGTTCCACGTCATTTGGATTCTCTATGAATAAGTTATGATGTTTTTACTCGGAACACTTGTTTATTGACTACCTTCAGGACTGGTCACAAACCCTATCTTCCACAGAGTGTATCTCCATAATTATAGTGAATCGAGAGCTGAAATTTTTACCAAAGGTACCTTGATATGTATTCTCACTACCATAGCTATTTCACCATCTGAATAGTTCTAGAAAAAAGTTATAGAAAAAATGGTAAGATGTCCTGAAAATAACATACCTTAGAACACATCACCAAAAGACTTCATCCTCCCTTGAAATCCAGCCTTCTTTACTTCTTATTTCCTCTGAAATTCGATTTGTATTAAAATGAATGTATAATGATGTTTATTTATACCATTTATGTCACTTCATTTTAACATGAGGGCCGACCTGACACTTTCTTATTTTGTAATTCTTTTCTTTAATTATCTTCAATGCCTACATGTACTTCCTTCTTCAATTCACTTTGTCATCTTCAAAAATTCATTTCTCCTCAACCATGAGGATCCACGTGATGTGCCACATATCATCGGAAACAACATGATGTATACTATCCATTCATGGGTGTTGTGTATGCATGTGCATTTTCCTTCATGTCCAAATACCTTTATCAATCTTGCGGTCAGAAACCCATGACTAGGGTTGACATCAATGACAACAACCAATCTTCCAACAATCTCCCCATTTGTCATTGATGGCGACAATCATGCTCCCCCTATCATCATGATCCTAATTTCTATGCCCTTTTGACATCAATGGAAAAGGTTAGGGCTTCTCCCCCTAAGTTTAATGGAAAAATGTAACTCTCTTCTTTGGGGTTGCTCCCCCTGAGTTTAATGGAAAAATGTAACTCTCTTCTTTGGGGCTGCTCCCCCTGAACACGTGGCACTCAATAATACTTCATCCTTATTTTTGGTCTTTGGGACTTTTTCTTCCTTAGAATCCTTTTGTATGGCTTCTGTCTTCTCTCTCTTCTTCATGTCTAGGATGTATATGTTGTTCGGTCTTGTTGTTGCAGTTGCAACCAATCTTCCTGAGTTATTTTCTCTGATTTTACATTTTCGGGAATCAAATGTAAGAGTGTATCCTTGATCACACATTTTACTAACACTGAGTAGATTATGATTCAAGTCTTCAACCAATAGAACATTCTTTTCTTTTACATTTTTTCTTCCAAGTTCTACTACACCTTCTCCAAGTATTTTGGTAGATGAGTCATCTCCAAATGCAACATTGCCACCCTTTCTCTTCAAGCTGATGAATTTGTCTTGATCCTCAGTAATGTGTGAAGAACATCCACTGTCTATGTACCATTCATCTTCTTCTTTACATTCTTCATCTGTCAATGCTATTCAACAATCTTCATTGTTTGGAATATCTTTCCTTCTCCATACTGTGGTTGGCATAGGGACATTATTGAAGGAAAGTCTCCTTGCGGACAGGTAGATCTCCTCAAAGAGCTAGAATCTTAACTCTAAGACAGAAAGTGCTTATCATGGTCACTGACTTCCTTTTAGATCTAGGTGGACTAGTGTGTAAGGAGGAAAGAGAAAAGAAGTACCTTTTACCGCTGTTTGTCCGTGCACGCTCTGAATTGAGCTCCAATCTTTTGCTCCTCGATAAGACCTATAGACAAACAAAGTACGACTACTTCCTACTTTATCAAGATTAGTTTGAAATAGGTCTATCTACTAAAGAGAAAAATTCATGTGAGATTGAACACGAATTAGAAAGAAATAGGCCAAGCAAATTATATTAATGAGGACAAAACATTTCTTACAGCCATAGATGAATTGCAGCAGTTTTGTCAAGTCCTCCTTGTCTACCCCTTTCTCAAAAGATCCACGATCTGAATGATGATAGCTTCACCGATAGCTCCCTATGAGATCATAGGTCTCTTGCTGCCAAATTATCTCTACTCTAGCACCACTTATAAGATCATAAGTTTGGTGTGATTCTATCCTTTCAGTCCTCTTTCACCATGAGAAAGCTTGCTTATATAGCCTTGGAGAGGCTTTAACCACTTGAGATATCCTTGGGGAAGTTGAGGATTTTCCTCCTTCAGTTGAGGATCTTCCCTAAGATCATGGCTGGACTAGGGATTCGAATCCAACTGCCTTCCAAGAATGAAAGGATCCTTCCCCCATTCATCTCAACAACTTAACTACTGCCAAGAATAGGCAGCGCTCCCTCAAAAGGGCCATCAAAGCATTGTAGCACTCCCTAGTAAGCTTAAGGGGGGCGCCAACACTCCTGAAATCAATAGCACTCCTCCAGAAGGGCCAAAGGAGCTTTATAGCGCTCCCAAATGTTAGGACCACATATTGTACCCTTTTTGCCCATACTTTTTGCTATTATTTTACCCTTCATCACCTACATTTTGACTTATACTATCATTCCACTTGATCATTCCAAGGTACATAACGTCCCTTCTCATTACTACACGTTTAA
>ML821850.1:28170-40423 GCA_009831015.1 Picea engelmannii
CTTTACTACAACACTAAGTGCTTTTGGAATTGAGCATATATAGTGCGCAGCTATCTTTGAAACAAAAGACTTCCCTGGGTTGATAATTTATGTTTCACTTGGTTGTTTGAAATTAATTAAGCAATTATAGTGACCAACACCAAACAGTGTAAGGGGAAGCGCCAACAATCCTAGAAGAGGTATAGGGGAGCGCTCCCCTCCAAAAACTTAGTTTTTTGAGTGTTTTTAGATGGAAAAAGGTTCATGAGCCCAGTTAACCTTTCCTTCTCTTCCAAATCAAGTGTTTGAGGTGTTTCAAGTGTCCTTCTCATGTCGTTTACAGGCACGACATAGACATTATGGTAGTATGCTTCCCCGACACTTGCGACACTTGTGAGCAAAATGCGACACTTGCGACCTTTGTAATGATGACACTTGCGACACTATCAAAGTGAGTAGTTTTTATATGTAACAGATTGCCCCCCAAAGTATGAAGTTAGAAGACAGGAACTGATAACTGAAATGCTTTGTAGACTTTCAAGCAAGGGTATAGACGCAGAGAACCTGACAAAAGCTGCACACAAACATCCAACAAATATTATGACATGTTTCAAACCCAAGGCAGGCATACCTATGCTTGGGTGATCAAGACTTGCAAGATATGGCCGCCATAAAATACACTGCGGATCCATAATTGTATTGGTAAAAAGGTATAGCCACTGAAAATACACTGTGGATCTATACTATTATGACATGAATTGATCGTAGCCACGAATAATACACAGTGGATCTACGAGATGACAAGACATAGCCACAACCAATACAAAGTGAATCTATGTAACAGTATATGTGTCATTGTTCAAAAGAAACTCCATCACAACCTGGGAAAAGTACATATCAAAGTGATCACTCAACCCAAGGTCTTCTTACCGATCCCGATGTAGTATGAATCTAACCATGTGAATAGATGTCCTAATGTTGAACATGGCAGAAACCACTTGATTACCGGTCAATGATGTAAACCGTTAACAAGCGCAAGGGAAATCACCATTAATGTCAATGATTCCCAAGGTACTCTAGTACATTCCAACGAATGTGAATAGATGAGCTGGAGTCGAACATCCGTGGAATCATCTGATCAGAGGTCAATGATGTAAACCCACTGTCGAATGTGAGGAGGCCTGCCATTGAGGCATGCAGGTCCCAAAGTACTAATTGGTTTCTAAGTATGATTCCCGGATAATGTGTTGAAGTCGACAGGAATAGACTCATCGAAGGAGGGCCTTGATGTATCCCCCATCAACGACATGAAATGAACACAGAGATGTAATTGGTAGATCAAATGAACATGGACTGACATGAGTATTGAGACAATATGTTTTTGATGGCTGAATCTCGAGGCGGATACTTCCCTTGAACACTGAGGCACAACAGTAGAAACATGACATGGACCAAAATACGATAATGCAATGGATACTGTGACTTTCGTCAGGTGACCCAAAGGAGTGACAAAAACTCAAAGGATTGGCTCAGTGCAAAGGTTCAGCAGATTAAGATGTGTGCAAAGACAAAGTGTCATGTTCAAGGGTGACTCTAAGAGTTACTTGGTAATGTTCTCACAAAACTTCTTGGCTTGCTTCTTTCAATTTTTTTCCCCATCCAGATAGACGAGTACTTCTTTTTAATTTAACGAGCTTGAGGAGGGTAACACATTCTCAATAAAACTCACCTTTGGTAAGTTCCTCTTCCTTTGTTTAACGAACTGGAAGAAGTAAGGGTTCGGTCCCATATGGGCATGTCAATGTTTTGTTTAGAGAGTCCAAAGACAGAAAACTCGAAGGTTTTTCATGATTATAGAGTCTGGAAAAACACTTAAAAGAGAACTCTCTCAGTTCCTTTTTCGTAAAGTAGTCTGACGAGACTGAAAAAGAGATAAACTATCGCTCAACAAACATTTTCTTCAAATACTTTAACGAGCATGAAGATAACAAGGTCACTCGGTAATCTTTTCACATTTAGAGAGTCTGAAAAGGACTTAAAGATGACTCCAGTGTTGTCCTTTTTCGTAATGTTAGTCTCGTGAGGCCGAAAAAGAGATAAATTATCACTCGAAAGATGCCTTTTCAAACCTTTTAACGAGTGGGAAAGGAAGCAAGATCACTTGGCAATATTTTCATGTTTAGAGAGTCTGAAAAGAGCTTAAAGGAGACTCCAGGGGGTTCCTTTTTTGTGTATCCATACAAGTCTGAAAAAGAGATAAAAGTATACCCAGATGCATTCTCATGTATTTTACGAGCACGAGAAAGAACAAATACTAAGCTCAGTATGCCCCCAGCTTGAAATCTAGTGGTTTAACTCTAGAATGGTCATCAAAGGCTGGAGACATGCCCTCCAAGCTTCGATTCATTCACCGGCTCTAAGGTCGTCACCAATTTCTCTAGGAGAGAAAAAGGAGAAGGGTGGATGAAAAGAAGGTTTAAGAGAGATGACTGTTTCATTTTTTAATGAGATTGACACAGGAAAAGAACTATGCTCAGGGCCTCTGTTTCATTTTTTAACGAGCTTGCCACAAAGAAGAGAAACTATGATCGTGGTTTCGTCCGGATCATGGCTTCCAAGAGGATAATGCTCTGGAAGGGTACCATGTCAATGGATAAAACGTGGTCATGGCCTCCAGGAGATCTTCGTTGGATGGAAGATAATCACTCAAGAAGGAACACATGTCGAGGGCCATGATAGGAGTAAGGAGATCAAGCTCCAATAATCTGACCAAAGAAATCACCATGTCCACTACCGGATCCAAATCGTCGGAAGTTGAAATCATGGGAGATGATGAAAAATCAATAGGGGAGATAGATGAGACATCTGCCCGAATTTCTTCATGAGGGGGAAGAAAAGAGGATCCGTGACAGTAATTATCCCGAGGTAACTTGTCAATGCAAAACATTTCCGGAATAGATTCATCCGAAGGAAAAGGTGGGGAAATGTAGTAGATCGCAGCCGACAAGGAACTCAATGGTGATTGCATCGAGGAAATGTCAGGCGCCAATAGATGTTGGTCATCTAACGAGGGAGAAGTGGATTGGGTAGAAACGTATGATGTTTCAGATAGACTAAGTGGCATGGTGTCACTTAGTGCATCGAATTCCAAAGGACAAGGTACAATCCAAGGGTCATATGATTCCAAAGATTGATAAGTTGCGGTCGAAATCATATCGACGGTGGCAATGTGATGTGTAGTCGGTGGAAGTGGTGTAGGGAAGGTACCCATGAGGCTATAATCTTTCAGTAAGCCAACACCAATGCTTTCATACGTGATCTTGTGGTCTCCCAAGAAAGGAATATTGTTGGTAGTAGGAATGCGAGCATCAATCGTGCAAAAATCCAACTGATCAACAGTGATAATTTTTCCCTGATGAGAAAATTGTACACATCGAAAGACTGACGAGGCAACGACAGTCATAGCATAAAACCAACTTCTTCCAAGTAACAAGTTGTAATCGAGAGGAGCATCAACCACCTCGACATCAACCGTAACAGTTTTTCCACCCAATTGGATGGGCATGGACTGTAAAATCCCATGGGGATGAAAACCTCACCCATTGAAGATGCATAAAATCGTGGGGGATTTGTTGAGTGCTAGTGATTTAAAACCTTTCCAACACGCTAAAGACATGACACAAGTTGAGGCTCCCTCATCTAGAATAGTTCGATGGATTTGTTGATTGTAAACAATAACATCAACTTGGAAATCAAGTTGGTGGGAGAGTCGAGACACATAATTATCCAGGTTAAACATGATCTAATTGGATGACTCAGGATCAACAACACCAAGAGCGGTCAAGAGTGTTCTACATTGACCGGGGCAGTGCTGTAGAACTTCTAATGTGGACATAGCACACGGTGCTTAAGCCAAATCTTCAACAATGTTGTAGTTTTTGGCAGCACATGAACTATAATTAAAGGTAGCGTTGCGGATAGTTCTCTTAGGAGGATGTAATATAGAGTTGAATGTGGGTTTCTCAATCTGAAGTGGTCCAGACAGAGGATTAACCGATGGAAGACTAACAGAGGATGACGATGGATTCGATAAAGTGCCAGCACCATTAGTGTCTTTTCCTTTGTCAGGGTTACCTGGTGTGTCATAGGTCTTAGAGAGAGTGGTCAAATTGATCCCATTAAACATATAAATATGTGCACTCGACGAGGCCTCATCATTAGGTTCGCTAGAAATTCCCCCAGGAGAAGGGGTTTGAGCAACCATGGATTGCTGTTGTGGAAAAGGTTGAGTAAGCATAGCGGGTTGTGACTTCCCTTGGAAAATTTTGGCCACTTCATTGTGAAGTGGACAATATCGAGTATAGTGATCGTCACCACAAATGATACACAGGAATTTCAGTTTCCGTTCTGGTTTCTTTTCAGTAGTAGGTGTTTGATTTTTGGGTTGTTCATTATTAGTTTTTGATTTATTCTTTGTCTTCTTCTTACCTCCGGATTGTTGTGAAGGGGCAGATTGAATTGCATTCACCTCAGAGCTCTGAGTTTGGGGGGAGGTAGAGGAGGGTGTAGTTGATTTGGAAAAAGATTGAGTTTTGACGGAACCGATAACACCATCCGCATGAGATGAGGATGATGGCTTAGAAGGATCGGTATTAGCTCGAGCAGCATTCGAAAGAAAATCATACAAAGTACCAGATTGGGAATAAACCAAATCTAAGTACTGAGCCCGAGCGATGGCTTGTTCCTCTGTGACCGCACCACCCATAAAAACATCACGAGCAATCGAGGGTAACCGTGATTTAGTAAACCATTCCGCCAAGAGCATGTCAGGAATGATTTCCTTGATCATCCTTCGTCATCGTCTCCACTCATGAATATGGTCAGAGATATGCACGGAGTTGGTTTGATGAAGGGAAGTCAAGAGTTCAGTACCCGTCTTGTAACGAATAGGCAGTTGAACATGTGTGAGGAAAGACATGGAAAGGGAATTGAAGTCATGAAAATAAGCACGTGGTAGTTCAATATACCACTTTGTTGCCGAACCGGTAAGTGTCTGCTGGAAAAGACGCAAACGTACAGAATCATCCATGAGGGAGTTTGATGAACACCACAAATGGAAAGTCATCACATGGTTGTTTGGATCTTCGCCAGGGTTTCCGTCAAATTTTGGAATATTAGAAGGAAGCTTAGCTGGAATGACTAGCCAAACCGGTGAATGAGAAATAGGATCATTAGTTAACCGAGACAAGTCTGGGAGATCCAGAGTCATAAGGAAAGGTAGTTGTCGATTAATGTGTGAATGATGTTGGTGTGGCATAGGAACACCAGTAGGATCATAGACTAGGTTAGGTGGATAGTTGTAACTAGTAGGTCCTCCTACATATGGTTGTTGCTGGCTAGGATAAGAAGGATTCGGTGGTGCATGAGAAACATGGGCATAACCTGGTGGGTTCTGAACATTATAGGCCGGGTGATTTATTTGCCCGTGAGGAGGATAAACATTTTTTCCTTGAGAATGGTAAAGAGTAGATCCTGGAGGTGGATACACATGAGACCCATAAGGAGGATAAGATTGTGGTCCCGGAGAACTCCAGGTGGTGTTTGGGATGCCGCCCAGATAAGATTGCTTGTAAGATGTTCCGGGAGGGACAGGATTGGATACTCCCCCTAGTGGGTTATTATACAAGTGCCCCCCAATGTGGGGTTGGGTAAAAGTGCCTCTTGAAGATACTCCCCAGGATTGTGAAGGGTTTCCAACAAACGAGGGTTGCCCCCCTACCAATGGTGGATGTATGACTGGGGTTTGACTGGAAAGCAGAGGTTGTCCTCTAGGAGGAGCATGAATAGGGGGTTGTCCCCCGGGAGGGGCAGGCCCGCTATGGAAAGGTAGTCCTCCAGGAGGGAAAGGTATGTTGGATGGTGGTTTCCCTCGAGCCGGTTGTGTTTGGACAACAGGGGTTTGCATTCTCGGGTGAGAAGATGTCCCAGCAGGATTGTGTGGAACATGCAACACTGTAGAGTAAAAACTTGTAGAAACATGGGTAGAGATTGAATTTCTTTGGGGAAGAGTAGAGGTGATGAGTCCAACATTAGGATGGACTTGTGCTGGCATGGTAGTAGAGTGAATAACCTGATCGACTGGGTGATTCATGGTTTGACCAGATGGTCATGTTTCACTAGGAGGGTCATGAGGAGGAAAGGGTTGTCGAATAGATTCGAGATGCTCATAGAGATCGCGTCCCGATGAAGTCCTCCATACAGAATGAGCAGGTGTGGGATTGGTCGCTATTGCGGTGCTAGGATGAACATGAGTCCTATACTCGTCACCAAAGAGTGGTTCCGTGGATCCCATATATGTTTCGGTAAATATCCTCTTCGGTAATCGTGGGACTTCTTCATCTATGACGTTCCCAAGAGAGTCTAAATGAACCAAAAGTGGTTCGAGAGAGGTTACCGACATAGGTGTGGTGGGATTTTCAACCATGTCCAAAGCGTCTTCTGGGTTATCTAACGGAGGAGCAATAGCACTTCTGGCATCAGATGGATTTTCTACCTCTCTACGGTAGTTGTCTTATGGAGGGTTAGGAGGTAAGGGTTGATAGACTTCCAGAGGCAACCCTTGCATCCTATGTGATCGACAAAGACCTTTATCATCTACGGGCTCAATTGTAGAGAATAACAGAACACATTGAAAATCTAGGGCCAACAAACAAAAAGAAATAGCATGCACTAAAAAAATATAGGAATCAACCAAGCAGATAAAACTTCTCTCGATGACCATACTAGTTGGTGATGAAATCCAACGTTGTGTGATCAAGTCGAGAAGGGGCTGGGATATGGTGGAACAGTTACAATGGCGACCTGCTTAATGGACTTACACCTTGGTGCAAGCTTCCACGCAGTAATTGTGGATTTACCCTCCAAGGAGCCCGAGTGAGTTTGACCAATTTTTGTTCCAGGTACAGTGAGACTTCCCTTCACTGTCACCTTGTGTAAATACCTAAAGATTATGGCAACTAAAGATACCAATTCGCAGAGATTCCCTGGGCGGGTACAGTCGACAATCCAATCTAGAAAGTATGGGCAGGATAACAAGTCTGAAATCAAACCTAAAGGCTCCCACACATAATCGTGGGTATACCTCCAAGTGACCCCCAATATACGATCCGACCACTGCAAATAGTTGAACCACGGAGAGATAATCTTTGTAACTCACCCAAATGAGACCTCGTGCGTAACCCCTGTGTGAGAGGGGGATCCCAGAAAACCAATACGACAATTGGATTTGACTCTCCCTAACTTAGGATGCTAATGTTTGTTTTGAAAACTTTGGAGAGTTGTACTCACATCCTAATCCAAAGTGATAACCCTAGTCTACTGTTGGTGGAAGATCCTAAAAAAAAAAAATGTTCTAGATAATTTTTAATTAGTGTTCGTTTTAGAGCTGTTCTTTCCTCAAAGGGTGCACGAAAGTGAAACTAATGGAATGATGAATCAATGCCCAAAAATATGCATAGAATATGATAAGCAATCGTTTCTTTTCAATGAACGCCTATTTAAGGGAAATAGAAGGATTCATTTTCACTTTCAAGCATTAATATGCAACATCCTCAATCAATTGGTTCTCACTCGAATCCAATGCAATGCTAAAACATTTTCAAAAATGCCTTCTAATATGCAAATCAAGCACTAAAATGTATCTTTTTCATTTGTATGTGAATGATAACTAATTCAATGTGAAAAACTTCTCTTATCAACTACCTTTTCAGATCAAGGAGATTCAGACAAGTATGATAAGATTTCGCACACACAACACACACCCTCTTGCTGCGATTAAAACAAGAAGCAAACAGAGAACAAAAAATAACAAAGAAAAATCAAATAATTAACACAAAAATGGGGTGTTCTAAGAACAATGACCTCAAAAAAACCAAGTGAGAAGAGACACAGACTTCAGATGTCCTTCACTGGAGTTCCCGCTTAGTCGGATAGGAGAGAAAAAACAACGGATTGATTTCAGGCTCTCAACAGCAAAAACTCAAAAATAAGGAAGAAGGGCATAAGATCTGAACAGAAAGGTGTTTACTTCTCAATACGAGGCATGTCACAGGTCAAAGGAAGAATCATTGAATCACAAAGCAGCTCAGCAAGAAAAAAAAACAGGGTTTGGACCTCCAAAAATTGGAAATTTTTAAGCGATTTTGGGCAAAAAAGGGTTGGCGCTATGGTATAAGGGCCACCAAAGTGTTATAAATCTCTGTCTAACACTTCCAGGGAGTGTTTTCACTTTGCTAACATGGGCAGGGGGGCACCAGGCTCAAAAAACTCATAAAAATGTCCAAAAACCCAAAATTTTGATCAAATTTTGACAGGTAAGCTGAGTGTGATGGGGTAAAGAGTCAATCAGCAAGTGAAATAAGATATGAAGGGGTGAACAAGTTCTGTAAACAAAAAAGGGTAAGACATGGTCTTATGAGGAAAAATCAAAACCAACAGTTTCGATTCGCTTCTCCCCAGTGGAGTCGCCAATTTCTGTTGAAGGAAAATCTCCCTGCGGACAGGTAGATCTCCTCAAAGAGATAGACTCTTAACTCTAAGATAGAAAGTGCTTATCATGGTCACTGACTTCCTTTTATATCTAGGTGGACTAGTGTGTAAGGATGAAGGAGAAAAGAAGTACCTTTTATCGGTGTTTGTCCCTGCATGCTCCGAATTGAGCTCCAATCTTTCGCTCCTCGATAAGCCCTGTAGACAAACAAAGTATGACTACTTCCTACTCTATCAAGATTAGTCCAAAATAGGTCTATCTACTAAAGAGACGAATTCATGTGATATTGAACATGAATTATAAAGAAACAGGCCAAGCAAATTATATTAATGAGGACAAAACATTGCTTACAGCCATAGATGAATTGCAGCAGTTTCGTCAAGTCGTCCTTGTCTACCCCTTGCTCAAAAGATCCACGATATAAATGACGATAGCTTCACCTATTGCTCCCTATGAGATCATCGGTCTCTTGCTGCCAAATTATCTTTGTTCCAGCACCACTTATAAGATCATAAGTTTGGTGTGATTCTCTCCTTTCAGTCCTCTTTCACCATGAGAAAGCTTGCTTATATAGCCTTGGAGAGGCTTTAACCACTTGAGATATCCTTGGGGAAGTTGAGGATTTTCCTCCTTCAATTGAGGATCTACCCTAAGATCATGGCTGGACTAGGGATTCGAATCCAACTGCCTTCCAAGAATGAAAGGATCCTTCCCCCATTCATCTCAACAACTTAACTACTTCCTAGAATAGGCCACGCTCCCTCAAAAGGGCCATTAGAGAGATGTAGTGCTCCCTAGTAAGCTTAAGTGGGGTGCCAACACTCCTAAAATCAATAACGCTCCTCCAGAAGGGCCAAAGGAGATTTATAGCGCTCCTAGAGAGTGTAAGGGGAAGCCCCAGCACTCCCAGAAGAGGTATAGGGGAGCGTTCCCCTCCAAAAACTTAGTTTTTTGAGTGTTTTTAGATGGCAAAAGGTTCATGAGCCCAGTTAACCTTTCCTCCTCTTCCAAATCAAATGTTTGAGGTGTTTCAAGTGTCCTTCTCATGTCGTTTATAGGCACGTCATAGGCATTATGGTAGTATGCTTCCCTGACACTTGCGACACTTATGAGCAAAATGCGACACTTGCGACCTTTGTAATGACGACACTTGCGACACTATCAAAGTGAGTATTTTTTATGTGTAACAGACATCTTCATTCATATATCTACAATCTCGTTCTTTGTAACCAAGATAATTACATTTGTAGCATGCAATATTTTTGTCCATCAATGGGGAAAATGAATTATGACTTCCGTAGACAAATCCATGATTATTTCCATATCTTCTATTTAAACCATTCATGTTTCTTGCATATGTGTTCCTTTCATTTATTCTGCAATTAATTGCCTTCTGTCCAAAAATTTTGCAAGTATAACAATGACCAAGAAAGAAATTTTGATACCTTGGAGTAAGTGGGCTTCTTTGTGATGTATTCCATCTGGGTTCATGATCTATTCTTCTGTAGTTTCCTTCATACTGATTGAAGCTTCTTTGATTCCAGAAGGTAGGGGTCTTCTTGGATATTCATCTCTTTTGTAATCATTCCTTCTTTTTGGTATCCTGGTCCACTTTTCATCAACTCTCTGTGTAGCTCTTTCTTCAACCTTCTTGTTGGTATTTGCATCTTATTTGTATGAAGTGTCACCCATGCATCCAAGATGTGTTAAGTCTTTTGGCACTTGAGAGTTTCTTAAGCTCTTCCTCAATGAGACAACTTCTTGTTCAAGTTTCTCACAATCTTCTTCTTTCTTCTTCATTTGGACATTCCTTACTTCTCCTATTCTTCTCTCTTCTTCGAGTAGAGTTTTCAAGGAAATGGTTTCCTCTCTTAGTTTATCAAAGTCTTCTAATTTTTTCTTCAAGATTACAACTGTCTTTTCACAACTACCCAATTCACTTCTTAGTTTTCTTTGCGTGTATTTGAGCTTGCTATTTTCATTCTCAACATGCTTCAATTTTTTAAGATTCTCATTTTCTTGTTGAATAATTTTTTCTTCATGATTTTCTTCTTATTCATTGGAATTTTCTTCTTCAGTGTCATTTCTTTCAATCCTTGGATGAGGACATTCAATTCAACATGACCTACTCCACAATTAAAGAAAAAGAACTGACCTCTATTTTCTTCTTTGAAATCTGAGATGTTGTAATTTTCTTCAACTTCTTCGTCTTCTTCTTCTTTTGTGTCTTCCCTTACATAAATGTCTTGTAGCTTGTACCAAATATATTTTGATGATGCACATGATCCCACCTTGGATTTCACTGAATCTGTCAATCCATCCAGGATCGTATCTATTGCCAATATGTTTTTCCTTTTTGCTTCCTTCTGAGCTGCAGTCTTTGGTTTCTTCAAAGCATTGTATCCCGCAGCAACTGAGAACGAAACATATTCCCCAAGAGCTTTCAAGTAAGTTTCCATTCTATTACTCCAGTATTCAAAATTGCTTCCATCAAATGGTGGAATCCCATTTGTAATTTTGTCTTCCATTTCTTCTTAGTATGTTCCTTCCAGTGGATAAACTGTACTGAAGGTAACCCACTTTGATACCAATTATTGATACTGAGAGGGGGGTGAATCAATATTAAGTACAATTTAAAACCTTTTTTCAACTTATACTTAAACCATTCAAATATATCCAATGAGCAATGAACAATAGTATAAGAGTTACACCAATACACCATGCACAATATATGATAAATAATCAATAGTCATTGTTCAAGGGAAGTAATGACTTCCAAAGGTAGCTACAACTTCCAAATGTAAATGGAGGGATAAACCTCCAAGAGGAAGATACAATCCTCCAATATCAATATAGAGTTTAACTCTCCATCCTTGCCCCTTCCTTCCACCCAAGAATATATGAGAGATAATAAAACTTTACATTAAATCATCACCATCAACCAATCATCACATAGAACTTGATAATGCTTCCTAAGACTTCTTCAATTTATGCAATTCTTCAATTCTTAGAGTACTCCGATCCTATATATAATATTACACAATGTATTATCTGAAACTCCTCCAAGTTCCACTCCTTGAATCCTCCCCAAAAAGAATTTATAGAAAGAATGGTAGACATTATTCAATTATGGTCTATTCAGGATATCAAAATTGTACAGAATGCCCAACACTCAATATTTAAAATCCGATTCTAAAACTCACGCACAAGAAACTACAATCAATGCTATTTCCAATGAAATTTGTCCCACATCATTTGGATTCTCGATGAAGAAGTTATGACTGTTTTACCCATAACATGTTGATACTGAGAGGGGGGTGAATCAGTATCAAGTACAATTTAAAAACCTTTTTAACTTATAATTAAACAATTCAATTATATTCAATGAGCAATGAACAATAGTATAANCAATACACCACAATACACCATGCACAATATATGAGAAATAATCAATAGTTTTTGTTCAAGGGAAGTAATGACTTCCAAAGGTAGCTACAACTTCCAAATGTAAAGGGAGGGACAAAACTCCAAGAGGAAGAAACAATCCTCCAATATCAATAGAGATTTGAACTCTCCATCCTTTCCCCTTCCTTCCACCCAATAATATATGAGAGATAATAAAACTTTACATTAAATCATCACCATCAACCAATCATCACATAGAACCTGATAATGCTTCTTGAGACTTCTTCAATTTTTGCAATTCTTCAATTCTTGGAGTACTCT